>VWYN01003338.1:568880-659593 GCA_013400075.1 Hippolais icterina
CCCCGCGCCCTGCCGGCGCCGCCCGCCCGCAGGTGAGGGACGGCGGGGACAGGACAGGGCTGGATCCCTCAGCCCGCGCGGGGCAGGGCCGGACCGCCTCACCTCGGGCAGGGACCGGCGGGACCCCCTCACCCCGGACATGGCACCCTAAAACCGCCCAGGCCCCCACAGCGGAGCCTGGCACAGCTCCCTGTCCCCCTCGCTCCGTGGGCCGACGGGCAGCCTCCCTTCACAGCCCTCCACCGGCCACCCCCAGCCCAGGCTCTTAGGATGCAACTTTTGAGATAGAATCAACTAATTCGAGGTCAAAATCTGGCCTTGTCCTCCTAAGTGCAGCATACTGAGGCTCTTTGGAGAGAGGGGAGGTGACGGATGCAGGGATTTGAGGGAGACAGAGGGAATGTTGTAGCTGGGTTCCCCCGGGGTTGTGAATTGGTGTTTTGTTTTGAAAATCCAGATATTTTCACCCTCCTGAGACGTGCTGTTTTTGTGAAAAGCCTCGTTTTCATCCAAATTACTCTAGTAACGAGACTACAGGTGAGAGGATGTCCCTGGGTCCAAGCAGGGAGCCCCTCTAAGAAGAGAGGAAGGTTTGGGGAACCCAACCTTGACCTGCAGAGGCAGGTCTGCAGGTGGAGAAACTTGTCTTTATGTGGTAATTTGTTTCAAAGTTTTATTTGAAAAGTCTCAGTGAGCCTGTTATGAGAAAGAGCAATTGTTTTTACCCTGCAACAAATTACTCCGGGACTTTCCATAGTGTGTTTTGAGACAGTTTTTAATACAAATCTCTCCACAGAACTTACACGCGTACTGGATTATAAAGACAACTGAATAAATTTAATACATTTCATGATTCATTTGCCAGCACTTCTGAGATACCTGAATCTACACAGTCCGTCCTTTGTTATTAAGTGAAAAATAGAAAGATTGAGTAACCTACAAGGAAGATTCATTCATTCAAGGTATGTAACTGAGTGAGGGGGCTGGCCTGAGGTCAGTGCCACAGCACAGGTGACCGCACCATGGTCAGGAGTGGGATTTTCCTCCAGATCCTGGTTCAATGGGATTTGCAAGGCTGTGTTTCCTATCTTTGCAATATTTCTACAGGCCTTTCCTGCAGGAACGCCATGTCCTGCAGCGAATTAGATTGCGTTTTTCCTTCCTGCAGGTTTAGTCCAAGAAAGGAATCCAAGACCAGGAAGTAAGCAGAGTACTGTTGTTTCATAATCCAGAAAGAAAACAGGGATCAAGAGCCCAGCCTTGTCCGTGAGTGAAATTAGTCTAAAGAACATGAGACCTGTAATTATGAAACTGACTGAGATACAGATTATTAAAAAAAAATACAGGTCTTCAATGCCTCAACAAATAGACTCTCCTATGGAAACACATGGAAAACAGATTTTTTAACTTCATTGTATTTCCTGCTTATACCAAACCATTAATATTTGGTACAATTGCACCAGGGATACAAACTACTCATTTATGTCTGTAGCATACTCTCAGTAGAAATGGAGTTTACATTTCAATAGCTTGCTTTCTGTCATTACTCCTTTTAATATCATGTCTTGGCCTCCTGTGGTGGCTTCCACATTTGGCAGTTCTGTGTGCCTCACATCCTTTCAGGACAAAATGTCAGATTAAAAAAAAAAAATAAATCGTTTTTAAACCTACAGATTCAAAAGTAGAAAGCCTGGAGTTGTAGAGAATCACATGTTCTGCACTGCACCACTGAAAAATCAAGGGAGAAGTAGGAGATCAGCTGGCAGCCATGTTGGTTCATGGAGCGAATTAAGAGTCTCAGCAAACAAAACATAAAATTATGTAAAAATAGAGCCAGCTAGCTTGAGATTGGACTTTGCCTCTTCATTAACAGCTCTCTCTGAATCACAGCACTGGGCTCTGTCAACAAGACTAAAACGCAGGGGGTGTTCAGACAGGCACCCAGCAACAGTAGCTCACACCTCCCATCCAGTCCATGTCATTGGCAGCTTGAAACGTAATGCATTTTCTGAAATGAGTTACAAGTCTGCTTCTTGACCTCAAATCTTCCTGTAACAGCATTTGTGGTTTTGTAATCCCATTTTCCTTGTGGTTTTTAAAATGTTTTTCTTGCCCTTTTTCACTGGGCAAAAACGCAGGGTAAGCCAGGGGAGAGGACAGGGAGAGAGACAGGGAGAGGTGGCTGCACTGATATTGGTGGGAGGTTGTTTGTGTAAAATCAGCAAAAGCTCCCGGTCCCACGTGGTGGGGACGATCCAAGGTACAGCAGAGCAGAGCGGGGCCGGCGGCTGCGCACTCCTGCCAGGTGTGTGCACAAGGGCAATCCCTGGCCAGGGCCACCTGGAGACACCGTGTAGGTGTAGCCACCGCAGGAGAGCTGCATTTTCCTGTAAATCCTGGACTGGGTCTGTGTAGGAAGGGGCTTGTTTATGTAGCACCTGCTGGGGCTCCACTGTCTGCCAGTCCCAGTGTACACAGGGTCTAAATGATGTGCCTCACTTGTAACTGGATTTTCTATTTCTGTAACAACGTTGTTGAAGGGAAGTAGTTGCTCCATGCATTCACTTGTGCTCCATTTCAAAATGTTTGTTTGGTCTCAGTGGTTTTGTATTTTGTTTTGGGGGTTTTTTAAAGTGGTTTCATTTTGCTATTTGTGAGAAGTAAGGATTGCACCTCTCACATCAGTGTCAAAGACAGGACTGCTGGGGCAGGAGATGGTGAGGGGGTTGAGGGGGGTGAGAGAAGGAAGGAAATAAAAAAGAATGAGGAAAAGATATAGTGTTGTAATGGCAAGCTGAAGGTCCTGCCAGAGGGGCTGAATGGGCAGCAGGAACCAAGAAAGAGAGGAAAAACTCCAAATACTTCAAAGGAATCTGCAGGTTCAAATAGCAGCTGGTTGAGGCTCTCTGCAGGCTGATGTCATGCTGGGCGGTGGGGACAGCCCCAGGGCAGCCGTGCTGTGCCACCAGCTGTGTGACTGCAGCAGTCACCGGGCACAGCCCTGTCCTGTCCCGTCCCTGGGCTGCCAGGGAGGGGCCAGGAGCAGGGCAGGGACTCGCAGCCAGTGAGCTTTGCTGTAGGGGTCACCCCAAAATGCAGCCTCCCTCGAGGACTGGGGGCTATAATGAATTCAGCAATGTAGCAAAGTGACAAAATGAGGATCTGGCACCAAAATCTCATGTGTGCTATGGCATCAACTCCTGGGGGCTCTCCACTGTTCATCTCAGCGTTCCATGCAGCTAGGAGACATCACCACTCCTTTTCAGGGCTCGGATACATAAAAAACTAAGACTGTCTCGCAATATCCAACTAGGAATGAACATGCGCACAACCAGAAATCAAATTCCAGTGTCCTGGGGTGATGCATGGCTCAGGACTCTGGAAATGCTGGTAGGTGGTGCTTCTGGGAAGACTGCAGGTACACAGCCTCAGCTGTGACCACAACACCCACCTTGGTGAAATAAGCCTCAATCAGGAGGAGAAAGGATTTACCAGCACACCTGCAGCTACACTGGGCCTTCCTGGCACCGTTGGCAGCACAGGGATCAGACTAGTTGATGCTGCAATGCCTCTGGGGTCAGCTCTGGTGCTCTGAGAGCTGCAGCCACTGTGCTCCCAGTGTCAGGGCTGTGCTCCCCATCACTGCCACCCTCTCCAAAGAAAACTGTCTGCTAGAAAGATGTTCCGGTTCATAATCGAGAAGGCACTGGATCGTAAGTGAAACACTTTCTTCCTGCACTATCAAATGCTCCTGGGCCCCCCAGGAAGAGGAGAAATTTATAATGCCAGCGTGGCCAGGAGCAGAGGGGCTGTGCATGGAGCAGTGTCCCCCTGCACGAACACTACAGCATGCCTGTGCTGCCTGAAAAAAACAGGCAGAAACTGTAATGAGGGGAAATTATGCCATCCCAAAAGGCTCAGCACCAACTGGGTTCACTGGTTGCTGTTCCTAGCTAGAGTAGTTTGCATTCACCTCCAGGTTTGCACAGCCTTTGTGTAATAAACTGTCATAGCCCCGGAGAAGGGAACATTCAAAAAAGTGCCCCGAGGCAATGCATAGCAGAAGCCTGAGAATCCTCCTGCATGAGTCACTGACCTCCACACACTGCATCTATTTCAGCCTTTAATTAATAAGGTTTTACATTTCTATGGCACTTTCCATCTGGAAAGATCCGAAAATGCTGCAGAGACCGAGGGTTTACAGCACCATTGAAATGTGGTTCCTATAGAGGTGGGACTGTGAGAGCTTAGCCAAGGGCACAGGGGAAAAAGGTTCTTAATTTTAAATGCAACCTGAGTATTTCATATCTGTGGAGAACAGACAAAAAGATTTTAGTTTCTAAGGCCCCTCTTGAGTAAATAACATCGTAGATTGCTTTTGTTATCCAGAGAGGATGCAGTGCAAAACAAGTACTGGGTGATTTTAATTTGGGGTGTTAAAGGATCACAACTTAAGTTACAAATTTAAACCATCATTGGATCAAGGCTTTCTTGCTTCCTGATAATTTATTTCCAAATGTTAGACACAAAGCAGAAGCCAGTGGAGGAAACAAATCCCACGCTGACAGCATCTTACCCTGCATCCGGAACACCAAACCCTTGCACATTCCCTGAAAGCTCAGCAGAACCGTGTGAGGCTTCAGTAGGGTCAAAACTAGCCCCAAGCAGCAAGTGGGACAATGGAGAAAACCAGGAGGAAAGAGCCCTCCTGTCCCAAGGCTGACACAGCCCTTGAGGGTAGCCAGAGCTTTGCTGAACCAACATAAATCCCTTCATTTTTATTTCTAAAGATTGAACAAGTCCAGTCACTTTGCTCAGCAGATGAGCAGGGCCTGGCTTGCATGAGAGCAACCGAAAGGACTGTCAGCCACAGCTGGCATCCCTCTTAGTAAGTACTTGGCCAAAGTGGGCTGGGAGCACTTGATCACAAAGAGTTTTCAAAGGAATGTCAAATTTCTCTTTTTCTCAGTGTGATTCTAAACTATTTTTATCTACCTCTTTTTGGAAGAGAGACACGGGCATTGCCACGACTAGTCGTAAACTTTCATTACTTCCCGAGGAGAAGTTGCCGGGAAATTACAGGCTAGCGCACTCTTTTTATGTCTCTCCTACTCAGGGCATGTCAGTACTGCTGCATTCCAGTCTACCCCCAGCACATTCTTCGCTCCGAGTCCTGTCCCCTCCCTGCCTGCTGATGGACATTAATGACCTCCCTCCGTAATTAACACACTGAGCACCGCTGTCAGCACGAGATGAGTCCCCAGTGCCGTGTCAGTGCAGGAAAAATTCTCTGTGTGCAGGGTGGGATCAATCCTGCCTCCCCCTCCACCCCAGCGTTCCCCTTGGCACCTGAGCGGCACCTGAGCTGCGCCTGCCCCCTGTGCCAGGGTGAGGGCAGGGCAGTGGGGGCACACAGGGCCTGTGGCTACACCATTCCTGGTGCTCTCTTCCCTGTGTACTCCTGAACTTGCACATGCCATGCAGAGCTCCATGCTGCTCCTCCAGGCACACAAAGCTGTATGGAGAAACACCCTAAATCCTTCACGTTTCAGCATTTACAAGGAGGTGTCAGTAGCAGATATTAATTATCCCTGTCCCATAAAGACAAACACCTACAAGCACTTTCTGTACTGTTGTAGGATCAGGGAAACTGAGGCAGAGCAGATGAGTGCTCCAATCCCTGCAGCTCCTGCCCAAGCTCTTCTCCCTGCCATTCCCAGCCTCGAGTCCAAGCACTGTCTGCAGTGCACCAGAGCTCCCTGAGCCTGGAAATCCCACACCCACGTGGCTTTTCAGGCATGGAAACCTCATCCAAAGGGAGAAATTCTGTCGTCAAGGTGAAAAGCATTGCTACTGAAATGTGATCAAAGAGAGAGTTATCAACTTAAGTGTACTCAGGAGTTTCTGTTCCAGACAGAATTATCAACAAGAAACCATAACCTTATAAGGTAGCTGCTATTGATAGGGAAATAAAAGGAATACAGTTCTTACCAGACAGACCTAAGTTGCTCCAAATTGCTGTCAGCTTGAAATATCTTGCTGGTAATTTGTTTCCAAATTCTTTCTCCCTAAATTTGATTTGTTGCTGTACAGTGGATGATCTATTCTGCACAGCACCTCAAAGAGCATTCCCGTTGTCCTCTCCCTGATTGTTTGTGAGCTATCACTTCTGGGAGCTGGCAGCATTTATTATAAAAAGGGACATCATTGCCTGAAAAGCAGACTTTTGTCTGAGGCTGTGGTATCTGCTGCCCTTACAAATAGCAGCTGAGATTATTGGGAGGAAAGTGATCAAGGAATAACACTTCTCCTCCCCATCTTTGAGCTTGTCCACATGGACAAGCAGCCACTTTGTGTGTCTGTACCCTGGGGCAGGGGAGGGATGGGGCAGCATTTTCCAACAAGACCTGAATAAATCCTTTCACCAAGATCCCTTTTAACCAGAATAAAATCCTGCCTCCTGTGGTATTGTAGCAAGAGCAGGAACATCACACCCAGCAACTTTTTTCTGCTGATCTCTGCTCTTTCTTATATGAGGGAGGAAGAGAGAATTCTGACTTATGAAGCACCCTGCTGGGTTCAGTGATGTCTCCTACATGGTGTATCTGGGGCTTTCCCCGGCCTTGGAGCAATCACCCTCAGCTCTCCAGAGGATTTATTTCTGCACATTTGACAGAGGCAGAAATGTGAAACTCCACCTCACCTCTCCATCAGGATCCATCCAGCCTTCATGTGAGTGACAATGAGGAGAGCAGTAGCCTTGCCTTAGCTTTCTCTTTCAAGAATATAAATGTGTCTTCTCCTGTCCTTTCTCTGCTAAACCCACTCTGTCCAATGGTTTAAGCAAATTCAAGGAAATTCTAGTTGGGGACGAGGAGCTGCCTCAGCTTCTTTACATGGTTTCAAGGTGTGAGCAGAACAGAGAGACTTGGCTTCCCAGAAATAAAGGCTCTCACTCATCTTGTGTATATGGCCATGTTAGATAAAAAGAAGGAAGGTATTTCTGGATCTTTCTAGAAATGTATGGGCAATTTTAGCGTATTTCTGCTCTCTTCCTTGTTAGCAGTACCCATAGGTGACATTGCTGTGGGCAGGGCACCGCAGGCACCATGTCAGGCACTTCAGATCACCTCAGAGGTCATGCTGCACCTTCGAAGGTCTTGGTGCTATCCAGAGCAGGGAGAGAACTGGAGAGCTGGGAGCTGATGGAAAGATTTCACTCTACCCACGTAGGCACTGGAAAATTAATAATTGTTGCACATGTGAGAGCAGCCCAAAACACAGCGCTAATTCAGCTGGCTGTAATTCTGCCACACAGTTTACTCTGACATCGCATCAGGGAAAGCTCCACTTAAGCAATTGTAACATCACTGAAAGGATGGAATTAAGAAAAAAGGAGAAGGAACATAAACCTCCCACTATTGTTATTTTCAGAAAGCAATAACAGGACGAGCCAGTTAAAAGGCCTTGAGGCTCTGAGCTGTTATTCCTCCCTGGAAACCTGCCACGTAAAACACAGAAAAACCCTGAACTGTGTGTGGGGGCTGCTCCGTGCCCACCACGGGGATATGGGCCCGTTCCTGGGGCACATGAGCCCATTCCCATGGGCAGCTCCCTGCAGAGGGCTCCCTCCCCTCCCACCAGCTGTGGCTGCCCTGGGCATTTCCTCTGCTCTGGGATGCCCTGGGCAGACAATCCTGCAGCTGCTCCAGAGCAGCCTCTCCCAAGTGCCACTGGGAGGGCTGGAACACCTGTCTCCCCATGCACAGGTACTGCAGCAGGGCTGCTCAGGAACCAGCAATTTTTCCTCTTTGCGGGAGCAGGCTGAGCTTTTCTGAGGTGACCAAATGCATGTGTCAGCCAGGCAGGAGCAGCACAAATCAATCTCTCACTGCTTAAAAATATATCTGTATACCAGATCTGAATCCTTTCCTCCAGAGTCTTGTGGCAGAAATGGAGTTTTAAAATGCTCAATTATTTATAGCTGAAATGCTGAGGAAAAAAAGAACCTCATTTGTCGTGCTGGAGCAGAACGTGGTCCCCATCACCCGCTGCTTGCACCGTGCCTGAGAGTCATGAGATCTGGACAGGGGGAAGAGGAACAAGGAACAAGTAGTGCCTGAAAGCAGGGTGCCAGCGCCCCAAAGAACAGCCAATTCGCTTAGGGACATGGTCAAACCCAAATCATGACAAACCTGAGGTGTCCCAACTGTTGCTTTCATGCCTGGATGTCATCATACATCATATGGGGTGGGTGGTTCCTTAAGTACAGGCTTCTCCTGGCAGACCAGGGGGAAAGGACAAGTTTTGTAGACCCACAGATGCTGTGTCAAAGGGGCGCTTTGGAGAATTAACAGCTTTCAGGAGGGAAACTGTGGGAGTTCCTCCAGAGGATGACTGTCTAAACATGCTTTTGTATTTCTTTCCCTGTGTTTTGGAAGAGCTGCTGCTTGCCAAGGGCCTGGCATGGGGAGCAGGCACTGTGGGTCTCTGCCTGGTGAAGGAAGACACCACAACTTGCAGTCACACATGACAGGAGGAGCAGCAAAAGGACATGAAAGGGAAAGCAAAAACAAGAGACCAGAGTATGTAAAGACATCAAGTGTCACTTGATTTCTGGACAGGGACTGGAAGAATTTTCCATGGCTTTAGAACAGAATTGAATCATTGCAAATGTATAGAGCCTTTCTCCCTTACTGAGTTCCTCACTGGTGCCCAGTGCTCATGGACAGGCAGGAGCATGGGGACAATGAGGTGGAGGGACAGTTTGGAGCTCAATTAAGTACCCTCATTTGTGTGACTTTGTCCAGAAGGAGAGAACCACCACCCCTTCTCCCTGTTCCCTCCTGGGGAACAGGCCTCATTCTCCGTGTCCTGGAGAACATGGGCATCAGGAGGAGTCTGAAATCCCAGTGCCTTGCACTGAGCTGCTTCGTGGTGCAGTGCTTAAAAACCTGAGGGAGGATGAGGAAAGTGTCTGTAACCACGGCAGTGCTCTGCAGCCACATCCTTCCCCCTGCAGCCCTGCCGAGAGGACCTGGAGCCACCCCTTGCCCTGCAGCAAGCAGGAACTGGTCCTACCACCTGTATTGTCCAGGGGTAAAGGATACTCCCAATCTGGAGCAAACAACCCCTGATAACTTGCAGCTGGTCACCACCACCTGGATCACTAGCCAGGTACCAACATCTCCCAGGGGTTAAGGACAAATGTGCCATAAGAGGACCTGCATGAAAGGCCCTTCTGCTCAAACTCTGAGGCAAGCCTTGGCCTGTCCCTGGGAGCATCACCTGTCTCTGAGGCCTCTGCTCCTTCTTTCAGGCACACAGGAGATTTTGGGCCACATCATGCAGTGAAACCAGTAAAAGTTACAGCATTAGGCTGCTGAGGAACTGGTGGCGTGGCCTTCAATTAGGATAAAGCCATTTAATTCCTTCCCACTTCAGCACTACCCTTCTGCACAGCCCTGTTAGTGAGGCCGGAACACAGAATATTAGGGATTAATGAGACAGGTGATTAAAGGCAGTTCTGATTACACCCAATCCTGGGAGGATGGATGTGGAACTGCCCTGCTGTGAATTAAGTAATAAAGTGGGAAAAAGTAGAAAACGTAGCAGGGCAGTGGCTCTATTTCATTAACACCCTCATGCCTGATGATGCTGTCATCTCTGCCCAGTGCAGGTGCAATTGCAATGTGATTTTGGGACCCTGGGCACATCTGGCCCTTGGCCAGAGCCAGGGACAGTGCTTGTGCGAGGATCAGAAACACAATCAGGAGGGAGAAACAGGGAAAAACACAGTTGTGCACTGAACTACTGCCACGTCCTTGTGCTGATATTCTGAATAAAACTCCTGTCTGTGCCACATTTTTGCCCCCAGCACCTCCTCTGACCACTGTATCTGATCCCTGGGGGATGGTGCAACAGATACCTTGTGGTGCAGAGCAGCAGCACATATTTTTAGGACAGGCAGATTCCCACAGTACCTCCAAACCTTTGCAGAAGCTATTCAAAGTCCTGTGGAAATCTGAATGTAGGGAAGATGGAAAGAGTGATTGTAAAGAGCTTCCAGTGAGAGCACTTCAAATCCATGGCTCTCAAAGAGCAGTGGCAGCCAGCACCATTATCCCCTCCTTACAGATGGGAAAACTAAGGAAATTATTTGCCTTGTGTAACCCAGAAGTGTTGAGAATGCAGCAAGATCCCAGGCCAGGGAAACCTCAGCCCCTGGATCATAAGTGAGTCCTGAGGTGTCAGCACCAAAGGCTGTAAAATCTGAGCCCTGCTGGCCAGCTGGCTGGTGCAGCTGGGGATGTCTCAGTGCTGGCAGGTCTGACAAGCAGTTCAGACTGCGCAGCCCCATGCCCTCTGCTTCACTTTTATCCCTTCCAAGGATAGAAGGTTCCTGTGAGCACCACTAAGATCGTTGAGAGCAGATAAGCCATCCATCTGTCTGCAGGCAGGCATAGAGCGCACACCTGCCTTTGTGCTCTCCAAAACCTCCTGCTGCATGAAGCTGCCCCGTGTGACCACAAAACAGCTGAGTCTTGATTGCACAGCCCCTGCAGCTCAAATTCCCATTTTTTGCCTGGCACTGGGGCACTTTATCCACATCCACCTCCAGCTCTAATGCAGGGAGCACTCAGCCCACTTAGGAGCAGAGCAGCCCGCTTGTAAACTTAATATTACTTGAGGTTTGCTCAGAGTTCATGCCCCAGGTTGCAGTTAGATGGAGTGAAGCAGTCCCAAGTGCTTCTGATGGATATAAAAAGGATATGCAATCAGACATGCACTTAAGCAAGTATATTACCAAGTTAAATGACTACAGTTTTACTAAGCTAATTAAAAATGGAACAAAGCAATGATCAGATTAGGGTCATAATTAATAATTCTATAGGTTCAAATTATCCAGTCACCCAATAAATTCTCCATGTAATCAGAGGAAGCCGCAGCTGATAACTTGAGGGAATTCGTGTCTTACTCAGAGGTCTTTAGGAGGCAAGAGCTGCCTTTGGAGCAGTGACCTCAGCTCACTGAGGTTATGTGCTAACCCTGCTGCTCAGGAGACCTTTCCCTGAGGCTTCAGTGTCTGTTCCAGGTTGCCTCCTTCAAGGGAAGCAAGTGGACTCAGGAGGGGTGAGAGCCCCTCAGTCCCCATCTCCCAAGTAGTCAGGGCAACAGCCACCACCCACCAGCAGAGCGGTGTCTTGCCATGGTTTATCTCCAGTTTTTAGCAGGGATGAAGCTTTTTAAGGAGCTCATAATTTGGTTTGAGCTATATTTACACTCGGTGGTTTATGACCCTCTTTTTGAGTGCTCTCCTAGTGGTTGAGCTCTGATATTCCCCACCAGCTGATTCCAGGCCCCCGGGTACCCAGCTGATGGGGATGGAGAGGCTGCCCAGCACCTCCCTGAGCCTGCCTCAGCTCCTCATTAGCTCCTGGAAATGCCCAGCGTGCTGCTCGCCATGATGGGATTTGGACTCTTTCCATCCTCAATGCCCAGGATTTGGCCAAGTTAATGTTTTAAGAGGGTTGTTTTTCGTCTTGTTTTTCAGAGCCTGGAACAGCTGTAAGAGCAGGAGAGTTTGACAATTACATGATCCTATTGTTAATTATCTTAATTATGAGTATGCTGCTAGGTGGCATCTCCACTGGAGGCTTGTGCTGCAGTGTTCAGGTCCTGATTCCCTGAGGTCTGCACATGGAGACTCATCCAGACCCTTTCTGGGGCTCAGAGGCAGTGGGGAACAAGCCCTGAGAGGTGCAGGGAGAGCTCCATCACCCAAAAGACTTCCCAAAGGAGGAGGGAAAGAGGTGGGAGATAGGGATGCCGAGGGTGCTGGGGGCACCATTGTGCCAGGGCTCCCTGGGGCTGAGCCTCGGGATGCACCCAGCACCCCAGGGGATTCCTGAGGGATTCAGGGGAAATTGGAAAAGTCCCCTCTGGTTCTCCTCCACCCACAGCCCTGGGGCAGCTCTGGCTGGTTCCCTCCCCTCCCAGACTTTTTCATAGCCTGAAGCTGCTGTTTACAAAAAGCAAATGTTTTACCGTTGGCTAATCCGCCTTGTTTGCAAAAGCCCTGAAGGCTCATTTTAATTGCAAGTAAATGATTCTTAACGATATAAATCAGAGCCAGGGAGTGTTTGTGATATCTTGCACTGTAACCAGGAGTCAAGAAATGAATTAGTCTCAAATTGAAAAGGGGAAGGTTTCCATCTGAAATTGGGCAAATATGAGGCTTCATCAAGGAAAGATAATCACTTGGTGGGATAATAATGAGGCTTCAGCTTATCAGTTTTGCATGGAGAATCTTTAATACGCTTGTAGCGTGTTTTGCTGCCATGAGCAGTGTAAGAGACAACTCAATAAGAAAGGTAATGGAGAGAGAAGAGCTGTGGCAGCCCCCAGCTATTCCCCGACCCAGAGGCTCAGACCCACCTGGCTTCAAAGAAAAATGTCAGGAAAACTGAAACAAATCACACAGGTGGCAAAGTGTCTGGCTGGGGAGAAAGGCTCTGCTTTGGTGGGTCTTCCTCTCTCTGCCAGCCAAACAGGGCTCCCAGCTTGCTCTCCACCAGGACCTTGTCGGAGATCCCAGCCTGCCCAGCTGGGACCAGCAGGAGTTTTTCTATTTATCTCAGTTCCAGCTGGATTAGCCCCAGACAGTGGATGTACAAAAGTGTAGGGACACGAAGCAGCTGAGGTCTGGCATGTTTGAGGTGCTGTTCCCTGTCCCATTCCTCTGTGGGACGTTCCCCAAATGCGAGGGATGGGTTCAGACTTGCAGACACTCAGCATCCCCTTCCTTCCTTTGCCAGCGAGGACCCTCAGCCAGGACAGCACAGGGCTCTTCAGGAAGCAGCTGGCACAGCTGGGATGTTCCCAAGGGCAATGGGGGTCCCCCAAAGGGGACAGTGATCCCCAAGGCCATCCTGGCCCAGAAGCTGGGCAGGAGGCAGGGACCAGCAGGATATGCAATTGGAGAATTGTCACAGCAGAGCTGCTGGACCCGCTTGTTGTGCCCAAATGGCAGCCGGTAGTATGTGTACAATTAGCAATGGGCTGTAATTGCTGTCTGTAACCTCTCGGGCTGTCGGGAGGATAAACCCAGCTCAGAGAGTCTGGCATTGGGCCAGGCTCTGGGTTTGCAGCCACCAGGGCTGTGCCAGCACCGAGCTGTGCCCTGACCCCCCTGCTCAGAGCCCAGCACAAACACAGCTCTCCTGCAGCATCCCCCCAGGCTGGGATAGGGGTTCTGACTCCGGAGAAGGGGCAGAGGCCAGGGCAGAGGCTGGGGAGTGGGTGCAGCTGCTGCTGAGCAAAGCTGTGGGTTCATTACCAACCTTTTCAAAACCAGAGCTTAAAAATATCCCCCGCTTGCAGGGGCTGGCTCAGCTGCACGGCTGGTCCTCATCTCCCTCTCCGGATATAAATAGGCAGCATTGAATAGCAACGCTGGCCCAGCGCTTTTCACACTGCTGCACAGGAGAGGATGGTGGCATGAGCCTCGTGGGTGGCTGGGGACACTGGCTGAGCAGCCTGGCCATGTCCCACCGAGTTGGGCTGTGGCTTCAGATGCCACAACAGGAGCTGCTTCCAGCTCAAAGCAAAATGCAACCAGGAGAGCAGCCAGAAAAAGAGTGGGATGAGAATGAAGGAGGAGAACCGTCCCTGCTGTCTGGGGTCTGCAAACTCCTCCTAGCCCCCTGGGACATTGCCTGGGGACACTGCTGGCAATGGGAACTGCTTCTGAACAAGCTTGGCTTTTCTTTCACAAGGTTTCACAGTCTTCCAGGGAAAATGGGTGATTTTGTGATAAATTTTGTGGCAAAATTATAAATTTGCCATTTTTGAAAGAGGAGTCTCCTGCATTATGGTCCTTTGGTGACACTGGATGAAGATGTTCTCACATCATATGTCTTCCAGCAAACCCTGATATCAGTGCAGGAGAAGTACCCAGGAGAGAAGGAAATAAATGCTAAAATAAAAGAAAAAAACCTCACTTTTCCGTTTTTGGCTTCTAGTAAGATTATTTTTTCTCCATTATTTAATAATGGAAAGTCAGATGCCCAGATATGCCCTTATTAAGTGAAAGGTGCAAATGTCTTTCCTTAATACACAGTGCTGCTCTCTGACTAAACACAGGGCAAAAGATCTTAACACCTCTTCTGAACAAGTGGATACTCTTGTTATTCTCCAGTGCAGCTGCAGCTTCTCTGTTCAGGAAGCTCCTCAACTGCTTCATAATGGTCTCCCCCAGACTAATCCCTCTGTCCTGCTAGGAATTCATCATTGCTCTCCACATTTCTAGAAGATGATCCATTGCGCAAAGGGAAGTGGAGGAAAAGCTCACATGAAGCCTGTCCTGTTGTGCCCTTGGAAGCAAATTATTCACAGTGCCACCAGGAGAGGCCATGAAATAACCCTGGGTGCTCAGTGGGCTAAGCGAAGCAGGAGGAAAAAATTCATGCCCAAAGGCAAGGTGAAGAGTTTCTTGGTTGTAAATGATATTTTTAAATTGACAATGAAGTCGCTTCTGGGAAAGGACTGGGAAAATCTGCTGCAAAGTGAGAAACCCCTCATAGATCCATCACTGTTTATCTAGGCTGGGACTTGGATGCAGAGAGCAACCAGTGATGGCTGTGATGGCACAGGGGCTGTACTGGAGGATTCTGTTGCAGCTGGGTGTCCCTTCCACCTGATGTCCCTCCAGGTCAGTGTCTCTGGCTGTGTCACCACACAGAGGCTGGGGACAGCCTCCAGGAGGACAGAGCTGATCTCTGCAGCTCTCAGGATTCCCACAGCTGCATGGGGGCCTGGATGTTTGATCTTGCCTTGTCTCCTATTCCTTTCCACCAGCAGCAGCAATCTGCTCTGTCTCCTCCTTAATTTGGAGGACAGGGATATTTAATTGCCTGTGTTTCCTCCACTGAAATGGTCTATCCTTTCAGCATCTGTGCTCAAGAAAATGGGATGCTCTGAGCCAGCTGCCAGCCTCAATGGCCTAGGAGTTGTCATGAGCACTTGCAACCACCCCTGTCGTGTTGGCCATGTTACTTACACCCTTTAAAAAGTCATTTTCTGTGGAAAATGCTCATCTCATAACCATGACAATAAGGGAAAGCTCAGTTTTGGGCATCCCTGGTAGAGAGGACAGGATCAGTGCCCAGACTGGGAAAGGCTGTACCAGGATTCTACACCGGGAAGGGCCACGAGCCCCTCCAAAGGCAGGGATGGCCTTTGCCTCTGCTCCCAAGCCAAAAAAATCTGTGGCTAGGTGTGATTTCATGAGTCATCCCCAGCATGAGTCACTGCTCCTCCCTGGGCTATCATTTTGTTGGGAATGGGCTCTTGCTGATTCCTCTGCAGCCGACAGGGCAGGGTGGGAGCCAGAGCAGAGCAAGGGGACACTGCAGCCATCCTTCTAGAGCAGACACCTCTCTTCCCAGCTAAGGCACTGAGCCAAAATCAGCCCTGCCAGAGTGACTCTCCTTGGACTCTCCAGCTGCTCACAGGGAACTGGAAATGGTGGTGACACTCCCCTTGAAAGCAGATTATTTCTGTTGGGCGCTGGGCTCTTTGCCTCCACACAATCAGTCACAAATCACATCTTTTTCACCAGTTAACTTGGGGTTTATCAGTCTGAGCCCTCGCCTTTATCAGATCTTAACATTGCTGGGCCGATGAGCATCTCTCACACTTCCCAGGCTCCCTGGAAGATCTCTGCCACTTATTTGAAATGTGCTGAAATGATGCCAGTCTTGGTGAAACTGCCTCTCCTGGAAATCCCCAGAACTCTGTGAGGTGCTCCCAGCTCAGTGCACAAACTGGAGGGCGCAGCATTGAGAAGCCTTGCGCCCACCGTGCCACAGCCCCGGGGGATCCATCCAGCAAAACCTGCTCGGTGGGGAGGGTCCTCACAGAGGTTCAGGGACTGATACAGCTGCTGCAAGGGGCAGTGGAAGAGGAGAAAGCTGCTCCTGCAGCCCAGGCTGCTCTGTGCATGGTCCCCATGTTCACACAGTGTGTGCCAGACCCAGAGCTATCATTCCTCTTGCTGTGCCTCCAGTGACGCTCTTAGAGCTTTCAGTGAAAAGGTGATGCCCTGAGTGATGTTCCCTGGCCCTGGGTCCTCAGCAGGGTGAGGAGAGGCCTTGTTTCATGGATGACCAGAGCAGGAGTCATCAAGGAGGAGCTGCACCTCAGCCCTGGCTGCAAACCTCCTCCAGCCCAGGGCCACAGTGAAGACACCAGCCCCACATTACCCCTAGGAGAGCCTTGTCCATGTCAGCTCTGGCAGTGCCAGTTGGGAGCTGCCATTTTTTTTGCTGGCTCAGAAAGATACCAGTGGCTCCCAGCACTGCATCTTCCCGCAGTGCAGTGAAAATGACCCTGGAGCCCAGCAAGCAGGTCCAGCAAGACATGGAGCTCTGCTTTGCACTCCGGAGCCTCTGGAGGTTCCATATCCTCAGGTGGCTCCAATGGGCTGTAGGGAATGAGCGGCTGTGTTTGCCCTGCCTCAATGCCTCACGCGTGAAACAGAGATGAAAAGACCTTGGAATGTGGCCAGGGAGCTGGGAAAATAGGTGGGCTTTGGGAAGCACCTCAGAGAGCAATGCTGAGTGCCACAGGGCAGCACGGGCAGAAATCAATACCCTGGGCTCTGCTGAGCAGTGCAAATCTGCTCACTGCCCTGCACCCTTCACTTAGGGCCGATCCCTATGGCATTCAGGCAGAGCAGCATGCAGCAAAGGCTGGATCTCACCTCACCTGGGTGTTTTTTAGCTTGGCTGTGTTTGTCTCTGTGACTGAAGAAATCCTTTTAGTAGGAGTGCACATGACTTCGATGGGAGCACCCTCACAGCCAAGCCAGGACTGGATAGACTCAGAATGTTCCCTCTTCTGCTGGTGCCAGCCACACTGTGGGATGCAAGGGTTAACCAAACCCTATTCAGTTTATTATCTTAACTCAAAATAAGCTTTTGCACAGAAAGCAGCTGGGTGTGTGGAGTGAAACTCTTCACTCCAGGGATGCTCAGTGCTGCTGAAGCCAATTTCAGGAGTAAATACGGATTTTTAATGTATTTTTTTTATGAAGCAGAAAAGTGACATGGCTGGATGGTAGAGAACTTACCTGAGCTAATGGCCCAGCTGGAGCTCTTCCAAGCAGTCTGTTTAAGGAAATGGATAGTTTGGGGCTTAGCTCAGGCTTTAAATGCTTTTAAATAGATCTGTGCTGTTTTCCTGCTGTCCCTGTCCCTGCCACGGTGAAGGAGATGGGTTCTGCTGGACTGGCTCATACTCAAGTGGGAGAAGTCCAGAAGATGCTGAACAGGACCTGGCAGAGGGCTCACTCCTCTGAGCAGTGTGTGATGCACAGTGCTGGAAAAGCCTCCGGCTCCTGGCTGTGTTTGCCCCCAGGGAAATGACTCTCCCTGCCAGACAGACACTGACCATCTTGTCACCCTCTGTAGGTGCTTGGAGCGGAATTTGGGCCCTACAAGAGGTCTTGAGACTCTGTCGCAGCTTCCCAGCATCTCTGTGCCTCTGCCCGAGGGAGGGAGCAGTACTGCCAGTGACCCAGAGTGGTAATCAGCCTTTTCATTTGGGTACTGCCACATGCAGGCCAGCCCATGAATTGTGTGACATTCTGCCAGGTCTGACACACATTGGGAGGTTATTCAAATGCCACCAGCTCCTGTTGGAGCTGGAGATGTTCCTTCTTTCTCAGCTGGAGAAAAGCCTCTCAGCAGCCCAGACACCTGATCCCAGGCTGCAGGCTGCCATTCCCTCTCCTCTGATCTAGCCCAGACCTCTTGTCTCCTGCAATGACTCCTTGTTCCCTGCGCAGCTCAGGGCAGCTCCTTTCTTGATCACTTGAGTGGAGCTAACAGCTCTGAGCTCTGCCCCCACGCTGGCCTTGCGGGGACTGAGGCACAGAGCACTGGCCAGCAACAGGCCTGAGCTTTTCAGGAGAGTGCTGGCCATTTGCTTGGAGAAATCATCTCTCCAAACATCACAGAAAAGGTGAATTTTGGAGTTGTACTTACACATGTTAACATGGGGCCAAAATCTGTGCAGGCTCTGAACTTAGACCTGTATGAACAAGAGCAAGGTTGGGTTTGATGGGGAGAGCCTCCTTCAGCAGTGCCCAGGCGATTCCTGGATGGAGCTGGCTGCATGCGGTAGGAACAGCCACCATCCCCCCATGGAAGAGAGCTGTGCAGGCACCAGAGTCAGCAGTGCTCCATGTGTCCTGTGAGGAGGCTTTTGGTGACACGGCCATGAACTTGGAGCCTCAGTGCTGATCTGATCACAGAGATGGGAGATGAAGGTGCTGCCTTAGAGAAAGCAGCTCTTCAGATAAATTCCCTGCAGGGCAGTGTCCAAACAACTTCACAACCTCTTTTAGCCACATGACAGGCTTGCAAATAAAATTCTAGTAATGGATGTAGGGGAGCGTGCCTTTGTCCAGCAGAATGGTGAAGCCGTGCTGTGCTGTGATCAGCCCCCTGACTCACACTCTGATGTGGCTTCCAATTAGCTCTGGCTCAGGATTGGCTTCTCCTGCTGTGCTGGGAATGAAAGAGCAAGGATGAAAGGCCCTGACCGCATGCCAGGTGGGCTGGGGACACAGGGGGATCTCCCTGGAGCTCTCACAGAGCCCTGGCCTGTGGCTGGATTCCCCCTTCCCCTTGGTGTGAGCTGTGCATGTTCACCACTAGTCCACAGACCAGCTCAGAAACTCACTGAAAAATAGAGTATTTTGTATGTATTTCTAGATTATAGAAGCATTATATAATAGAATCATAGAATGGTTTGGGTTGGAAGGGATCCTAAAGCTCAGCTCATTCCATCCCTGCCATGGCAGGGACACCTCCTACTGTCCCAGGGTGCTCCAAGCCCCAGTGTCCAGCCTGGCCTTGGGTATTTCCAGGGATCCAGGGGCAGCCACAGCTTCTCTGGGCACCCTGCGCCAGGGCCTTCGCACCCTCACAGGGAAGAAGTGGAGATGGATATATATTTCTATATAATCTATATATTTCTATATAATTTAGATATAAAGGGAAACTCTGTTGCTTACCACGATGTGCCTTCAAGCCTTGCCACCCTTCCAGCAGCAGCTGCAGCTCCAGGAACACCCACACTGTGCCTGCGCCTGCTGCCCACCCTGGGCTTCCCAAAGGCCCAGAGCCATTATCAGGATTCTTGGTGTGCACTTGGGGCACAGGCTTCTGGGGGGCTGACATCCAGCCCATCCTCACCATCCCTGTCCTTCATCTGTCCCTACCCCAGTGGGCATCTTCTGAGAACAGGGACATTGTGGGAACAGGGACATTGTGGGCTGTCTCACTTTCCCTTGGTGGCCACAAGGCAGTTGCTGGCGATGGCCAGTGCACGGCCCAGCGGCGGGGCTGGGCAGCCCTGTGCTGGCTGCGTGGTTCCAGGGACAGCAGCGATGCCACAGGGCCTTTTTCCAGCCTGGCCTGGGTGCCGGGTGTCCCACGGGCGCCGCGGGGCTTTGGGCACCTGCAGGGCGGTGATGCTGCTCTCACAAGCCTGCACTGAACAGCGCTAGGGCACAGCAGCCCTTGCCCCGCTGGATCTCATCCCTGCGGGGTCTCTGCGGCCGTGCCGCCTGTCGAGCGCCCCACGCACCTGCGGAGCTGGAGGTGCCCGGGAAGGGACGCGGCTGAGCCACCGGAGCGGCCACCGGAGCGGCCCCAGCCTCAAGGTCCGCTCCCATCCACGGCACACCTGGGGACTGGGCCGGGAAATCGCTCCTTAACGCGTGCGGGGCTTGGTGATTCCTGAGCTACAGCGTGGTACAGTCTGCTGGCACATCGCAGGGCTTGGGAATAAATACAGGAGAGCCTCCTGAGGCATAGGAGGGGCTGTTTATGTGCGGGGGGTTTGTCCTGGGGGTTCCCAGGCTGTCCTTTGTGCTCTTCGTGTGTGAATTAAACTTCAGCTGAATTTGCTGGTTTGGGGCCGGGGCTGCTGAGTTATTGTCTGGCACAGGGCATTTGCTCCTTTTCCGCTGCACTCCAGGAAGCCCCTTTACTAGAGCTGCACCTCCTCGCTCCTCCCAGTTCTGCAGGAAGCTGTGACACGGTGATGGGCAAACCATTCCCAACCCTTCCGAAACATCCAGGGGTGCCCCAGTGCCACCAGATACCATCGATGCCCGGCAGTGATGGCTCATACAGGCAGGAACACTTGCAATAACCCTGCCAAGATACAGCATATTATTATTATTATTATTATTATTATTATTATTATTATTATTACTACTACAGGCACCTCAGAACCCCTTAGGGTGGTTACCTGAACAAACTGTGGGTGGGACAAGCCTGACTGGATGTACAGGAAAGGTCATTGAGGAAAGGTCCTGCTGGATCCCCTCCAGCTAGGGCCACCCCTCCAGATGGTGACAACCCCCAACCCAGCCCTCAGTGCACACACTGGAGCTGGCCCTGGAAAAATCACTGCCTTTACAGGCTGAGGGGCAGCTGTTCCACTCCAGAAGGCCGGGCCAGAGCCAAGGCTATTTCCCAGTGTCCAAACAGAGATGCTGCCCCTTGGGCCTTGCCGTGGCTCCTTCTCACGTGCAGCAGTGGGCAACGGCTTGGTCCTGGCTGGCCAAAGCCTGAGCCACATTCTGATGGGCAATGGACCAAACTCACAATCCCCAGATTTCACCCAGCCAAAATACACAAGTGCTGCTACTCAAATGCATTGGGGATGCTCCAGGTCCATGCTGGATATCAGGTTTGAGGGGGTTATTTAAGAGAAAAATATGTGTTCTGCCAGTAGACCAATTTTTGTCTCTTCTCTATTAATCTAAGTTCCACTTGCTCCCAAGTTGACCCAGTAATTGTAATTCTAAATTAAATGTAAATGTATTGGCTGCTGGTAAAGGTCATTCCACAGAAAATGGCTATGTTTGCCTCTCCTTCAGATGCTTGAATACTAAACATGTATAATTCACAGGATCATTAGCAGATAAAGACGTTTCCCACCTCTGCTCCCTAATCCTCACACAAACCCATTTTATACATCAGTGGGCAAAAGGAAAACTGTTCACTCTTATTTAAAGCTTTTAGGTTGGGCTGTCTGCTGTGAAAAAATGCAGGCACACAGCATCCATCAGGATGCAGTCCTCTGGAAATGAAATTCATGTCTTAGAGGAGGCAGAATGACCACAGGATGTCCTTTAGGGCTCTGTGCAATTGAGTCTCTCCTCTGCCAGATCATCACCCTGGCTTGAAAAGAGTGGACTTGGTCAAGGTCTATGAAACCTTCAAACCTCCTCTCAGGGGAATTAGGGAATGCAGTCTAATGAGGACACAGGTAGAAGGAACTGATTATCTCTGGAGCTCCCTGGGGTGAGCTGGGTCATGTTGTGCCTGCTAAGGAAGCTCCTAAATCTGGGCAATAACAAGCAGGTGGAGCAGAGCTACAAAGCTGATGAGGACTTTTCCACCACCAAGTGCTGAAGAAGGACAAACCACAGGTTCCAGCAGGAATCATCTCTTGGCGATGGCAGGAGGTGGCCAGGCAGTTTCCCTGCACAGACTAAGGCAGTAATTTACAGCATCCTCAAGTCACTGAGCCTCTTGTTGTCTGAGAATGGCACAATTTCCTCGGCTCTGATCAGGAGCTGGAATTGCTCAAGACTTTGGATTTTCTCCCCTCTTTGTTGACTGATTGCAAACAATCTGCCACAGTCTGCTGGAGCTGCCATGCTCTGGAGGCAGAATGAGCAGTGGATGCTCTTGCCAATGGCACAGCTTTGCTCTCAAGGCCCTGTTGGTGGTTCCTGAGCCAGGTGAGGGTCTTGCAGCCATCCTCATCCACAGGGAATTTCCCCAGGGCAGCTCTCCGTGGGAGGAGGAGTACCAGATCCACTGCCTGACCCTAGCATAGGGATGAGTAGGGTCTGTCTCACCTGCAAGCAGCTAAGCCAGCTCTGTGCTTTCAGGGCAGCTGAGATTCTCCTCTTGCAGTTTTGGGGTCCCCTCCTCCAACCCCACTGGATGCTCACTCCCTGAATGTGCTGCCCTGGGAAAGCACAGGTTTTGTGACAGCAGAATTTGTCAGCTCAGCATCCCTGAACACTGCCCCAAACCACCCCAAGTTCAGCTGCAGATGGACACAGGATGGATAAGCTCCAGCTGTTGCCTCTCATCCGAGCCACTTCCCAGGGAGTAGTAATGGTTGGTATGCTTTGTGGGGATATGTCCTCCCCATCACAGGAATTGTTCCATGGGGCTGAGCAGAGTGGTGCTGCCCACAGGTTTATTTACCAGCAGCCTCAAGCACCGTGCAGCAGCACTGGGAAGAGTGGGAGTCCAGGCTGCTGCAGCAGTGTGGAACCACACAGGAGGTGAGGCTGGGCACACAGCCACGCACAGCATGGGGCTGCAGTGCCCAGGAGATCAGGCAGTAACCCAGGACACAGGGCTGGGATAATCCCACAAGTCTGAGGGTTTGGGCTTCAGGGGGCTCCCCCCTCTGGGCAGAGGGCTGGGGGCAGGTGGTGCACACAGGGAGCAGCAGGATTTAGTGCCCTGGAGGCTCTCCCTGAGCCACTGCTGCTCATCCAGGCAGTCCCTGCCTGTCCCAAGGGTGAAGCAGGTCCTTCCTCTGTGCTCTGAGGAAAAGCCAAGCTTTGGTGAGTGTCAGGGTGACTGAGGTGCCCCTGGGTGCCACTCAGAGGGGGTGAGGTGCCTGCTGTGATGGGAGAGGTTTGCCTGGTACAGTCACAGCGCAGTGCAGTCGCTGGCCAGGGAGCTGTTCTCACTGCCCTGGAAGCATCTCCCCAAATGTTCACGGAGGCTGGGAGGACCTGGGCACATCTCCCTGGGGATGCTGGGCTGCTGATGCCTCCTGTCCTTCAGCTGGCTAGGAGGTTTGCAGCAAGGAGAGTGCTGGCAGGCCCTTCCTGGAAGGTGCTCATTCATGCACTGACATGTTTATTTGCATACAGACATTTTAGGCTTTTTGTTGTTGGCTGACTTATTGTACAAGTTCTCAAAGCTGTGATATTGAATTATAAATTGAGACAGTGTATCCATGAAAGATTGCTCTTTGACTATAGGCAGCACTATCAAATATGACAGTCACAATAAATGCATGCTTTAAAGCCAAGCTAAATATGCTCTGCAATCCAAGATGTGCAAATCAAGCAAGTAGAAAAATAACCATAATTTATTTTTTTTTTTCACAAACAAATCCCAAACCTTGGGTGATGATTTTGTTTAGCTTTATGTCTTGGCTCCTTGGCAAATACTCAGGCAGCAGATAATGAAATGACCTACTTTTGCTGTCTTTGTTCATGACAACACATAAATTAAGAATTATGCCCTTTCAAATTAAACTTATCATTTTTGCAGAAATTAGAGTGTAATTTCTGCTGCAGGTTGGAGGTGAGGGAGGGGGAGGTGGTTCAGCTTCTGTGGGGTCGCCCTGTGCTGTGCCCACTCCCAGCAGCAGGAGCTGAGCATCCCAGTGGTCCTGGGCTGATTCCCACCACCATCAGGGTCCTTTTCTCGTTGCTCTGACTCGTTTGTGTTCACCTGGGAGGCCTGGAGGCTGAGCAGTGCCATTCAGCGGAATGGCACGGGTTTAACAAATGCCCCGGGTTTAACCTAAACGCTGCCTTGAAAGCTGCGATAATCGGGTGTCACTGGGAGTGAGCGCTCCCCTCCCTCTGCAGGGGAATTGTTTTGCCTCCACCCGCATGCGATGCGCAGGGTGCTGTAATGCTTCCTGACTGGGTGACAGCAAAATAATGTTTGTCTTAATTGAATTTCAGATCGGGAGCGTGGGCTGCAGCCCGCGGGGCTGAGGGGGGGTGGGATGTGCGCTGTGCTGCTCGCTTGGGCTGGGGGCTTCGGGTTCCCCGCGAGGCTGGAGGCGATGCTGAGGCACAGAGAAATGATTTGTTCGAGTGAGTGGTGTGTGTCTGGCTCTTTGCCTCCGAATCGGACGGCTGGGTCAGAGCAAGGTTGTTCAGTAAGGCGGTGTAATTTCCGGAGGATGCCGGCGGCAGGAAGGAGGATGGAGCCTGCCTGGGGTGATGCTGGCCAGCCCCAGGTGGGCTGCGGAGCTGGGAGGACTTCTGTCCTCCCCAAGCACCTCAGATGTATTTAATAGTCTACAAAATCCATTATGAAACCCAACGATGCATTTCCACAAACAAGAGGCTAAATGCAGCACTTGGAGCCAGGCCCTGCAGGCGCGGTACAAACCCATGTGTGGCAGCTGCAGGAGCAGGCTCGCAGTCATGGCAGGGTCCCTGCCCCTGGTCCCCTCCATGAGCCCATCCAGCTCCCTTCCCAAAGGTGATCTCTGGGATCTAGAGGTGGCAGCACTGCTGGGTCTCCATCCCTGGCAGAACCCAGCAGGATCTGGGGGCAAGGTGTAGGGGATGTACAGCAATGCACCCCACGAGAGAAGCAGGGCACTCAAAACACATCCCTGACCCCTGCAGCCCCCCAGCTCCATGTGCAGTGATTTTTCTCCCACAGAAGCTCTCTCCCAGCTTGCAAGTGCTGGATGAGCTGCATTGCCCCTGGCAGGGTTTTGTGAGCTCCCTGCCCTGGCAGAGCTCTCCTGCAAGCTGTGAGGATGCTGCTGGCCTGCACCAAGATCTGGATCTGGCCCAGGAGAGGGTTGTGCTTCAGATCCTGGGGCACCGGGTCAGCAGGAGCCTAAGAGGTGCTTACACAGCCTCTCCTTGTGCTCTCATTCCCAGCGAGCTGCAGGTGAATCCTCAGAGCTCCCCACTCTGGCAGAAGGATTTAAGGACCAGAGGGTGATGGGCTGATTTGAGGGTCAGAGGGTGATGGGCTGTGCTGCCCAAGCCCTCTGTATGCAGGGGTGAGTGGTGCTGGGGAGCAGAAAAAAACCCCCACCACAGACCCCGAGCCGCACAGTATCCTGTACTGATTCCCAAAGATGTCCATCACTGAGGGGCTGAATTTACTGCAGGGGTTTGGAGGTCCTGTGCTTGGCTCAGCCTGGCTCAGGCTCTTGTGCCACGTGGGCAGGTGGAGGCTTCATTCTGCTAGAGCAGGAGAGCAGAGGAGCCCCTGGGATGCTGCACCTGCAGCAGAGACCCCAGCCATGGGGTGGATGAGCAGGGCTGGCAGAAGTGACCCCACTCTGCTGGGACATTCTCTGTCACCTCCTCAGCACTTTGCATCAGCTCTCCTGATGCTGCCAGAGTTTTCCAGGCTGTCCTGCAGTGCTGGTCTGGGTCCAGTGGCCCTGAAGGTGGTGGCTCTGCTCTCTCTCCAGGCTGGCTCCTGTCTCCTGCTGGTTTTGAGCAGTGGCTGGCAGGAGCACTTGTACTTCTTCCTTCCAGCCTGTTGTTCCCAGGTTCAGTGAGTAATTCCCGATGAGCTGTGATTTCTAAAATT
Organism: Hippolais icterina; assembly: GCA_013400075.1. Taxonomy (NCBI): domain Eukaryota; kingdom Metazoa; phylum Chordata; class Aves; order Passeriformes; family Sylviidae; genus Hippolais; species Hippolais icterina. Next base: position 594,311 of record VWYN01003338.1, read on the forward strand.
AAATCCTTAGGATTACAAACAAGAGGGCTGAATTAATATTCCTGCAGTGTGTGCTGCGTTAACTCCCTCTGGGATGTCTCACCTGATGGCTGTGTCTCTCTTGCAGGCCTGGCCCTCTTGCTGCTGGTCTCAGTGCTGCTGTGGCCAGTCAGAGCAGGATGGGGCTGCTTGGTGCAGACCTAGACCCAGCTGAGAGTGGATGTGTGGGACACAGCTGCTCTCCACACTGATCTCATCTTTGAAAATATCTTATTTAGGTCAGATTTCTTTTTTTTTCCAGGCAGATCTTCTGCCAGTCTTTGTTTAATCTGAGCTGTCTAATTGGGGCCCCCAAATTCAGCTGAACATGCTGTTAGTCTCACTGAAGAGCTCTGGCCTCATGGGTTGGGTTTTTTTCTTTTCCCTTTTTGCAGAGGATTGATTTTCCTGCCAGTGTGATTCCTCCCCACTGAAGTTCCCATCACTGCAAAGTTCAGGCTCCTCTCTGTTTTAACTATCACTGTCTCCACACAAAGAGAAAGAGGCAAATGCTCTGCTCTATTTTAGGTGTAACTGAGATGATAGTCCTGCACAGCAGGGAAGGCTGCAGGAAGCGCAATGATCATCTTTCCTTGACCAAAATCAAAGGAGCAGCCAGTCTTTGGGAGCACCTCAGGAAAGGCCATGTCTACCTGGCCAGGCTGTCCTCAGCAGGGAGCAGCATGGCTATCCCCTGGCCAAGGCAGGAGCTTTCCCTCCCCTATGGAGAAACTGGAATTTTCATCATCCCTGAAGTGCCCCAGGGATGCTCCTTGTTCTCCCATGATAGAGGAGCAGATGTCCCGTCCCTGGTGACATTAAAGGCCAGGTTGGATGGAGCTCTGCTCAGCCTGGTTGGGTGAAAGTTGTCCCTGCCCGTGGCAGAGCAGCTAAACTGGGTGATCTTTGGAGGTCCCATCTAATCCAAACCATTCTGTGATAGGAAAAGGAGCCCTCCCACGGGCTGCTCCAGGATTGCTCTTCCCTGAGGATGGAGAGTGGTGCCCCAGTAAGGAGACCTTCTACTGCCTTTAGCCATTCCTAATTCCTCGGGGAAGTCCACAGGGAACTAGGGTTGTTTCTCTCATCAGACTGCCATAATTGCTGTTTGCCATCAGGACATCTGGTAGTAGGAATGATGCCAGCCCAACTGCACTGGCTCCAGGTGAGGAGCCCTGCTGTGCTCTCCTGGGGCTGGCTGTGCCCAGGCAGCAGCTGTGCAGCTCTGCCTCTCCCACACCCACTCTTAGCTCTGCCCCCAGATCCCACCAGCCCTATAAGTGACATTCCTGGGGGGCAAATGGCCCTGGCAGCAGTGAGTGGGTCTGGTGAGTTGCACTGGCACCATGGGCATATCCTTGCCCCCAGAGGGACAAGGGAGGATGTTTCCCTCGGGAAGGAACAATAGGCTGGCTGATACCCTGGATAGCACAGCAGGCCATGGGCAGCACCTCCAGGAGCTCAGCCAGACCCTAAAGCCACTCAGTGTGCTGCCATCCCCACTATATTGTCTCTTTTAGCCTGTGCTGGGCAAGCTGCACATGGGACATGGGATAAAATCCATCTCTGTCTGATTACTTGGGATTTTCCCTCTCTAACTGGCCTGAGCAGAGGGCTATGTAATTCCAAGAGAAGCTGAATTTGAGTCAGGCAGCCATGAGCAGATTACTCAGTTACTGAGCCCCCTGAGCTCAGTGGCATTTCTCAGGTGAAGTGCTCTTTTACTGCTAAGATTAACTGCTGAGGAAAAGGATGTTTTTTGAGAAGGCTCTTCCTGACAAAATATTTGAAAGCGTTTTAAAATAGTTTGCGTGGAAACATGGAAAAGCTCAGGCTGGAAGGAGCTCTGGGGGGTCATATGTTCTGACCCCCCTGCCAAAAGCAAACTCAACCTGAGCTGCATGCAGCTTTGGTTCTATACCTTATTTTTACATTTTTTAGTGCAGATCTGATGAAAAATTTCATCTTGATGCAACCTTCAAAATCTCTGTCAAAATGATTCAACTGAAACTTCTGCTGAAAGCAGCTGAAAAGGTTGGCATGGAAAGAAACATTTCCAAATTAAATGTTTACTGACCCCCTCTGGATCCTTTCAGTGATTTTTATTTTTCTATCTGGTTTTGAGCAGGAAAATTTTGTAAGATCTTCAGATCTGGAGGTGGAAGTGTGGCTGAGCCAGCTTCCTTCTACCTCCCACATGGGATGCTTGGGCTGTGCTGAGCCCTTTTGGGAGCTGTGGCAGTGGCTGGTTGGGGACAGTGGCACAAGTGGCCACAAATCCTGCGGATTTCTATCAGACATGGGCTTGATTAAAAATAAATGAATGAGCTTAAACCTTCTTGCTGAGTATGGTGAGGATGGGACTTCCAAAGGCAGAGAGACCAGTGTGTGCACAGAAAGGATCTGTATTTTATTACTCTCATCTTGGTTTCTTTTCCCCCTTGTTACTAATCTCATTATGTTTAAGACTATAAATTTAGGTTGGCACAAATCTGTATTGCTAAAATATTTTACCTTGAGTTCTTAGAAGCTCTCTCCATCTGTGAGGGTAATACTAAGTATTAATTAACCAGCTAATCTTATGCAGTGCTTGGAAAACATAAAACATGACAAAGAAACAACTCCAAAGTGCAATTCCATTCTACTCAAAGCAAACCTGTCCTTTTGCTAGGAGGCGGCTTTGGAGGTTCTTTTTCTTTGAGAACAACACTCAGCTTGCTTCAAGTATCTGCTCAAAGCTTCCAATCACTTTTTGAATCAGAAAGAGAGAACGAAGGGTGGCCAGGACAGTGTGAGCACGAGGGGTATGCCAAGGGACACCAGCAGCTGTTTCTCTGTCCCTGCCATGGCAGCACATCCAGCAGGCAAAGGGATGGAGCAGTGCTCGTTCCTGTGCCCTGGGCCAGGGGCTCATTTTTACCCCCTTATACCTGTGACAGTTTCTGGCTCCTTCTCTTGGTGTGTTGCAGTCAAAAAGCTCACATTTACCAACAAACCTGCTCCCCTGTCATCTGAGGCAGTGTCTTTGGGGCCCAGAGAAGCCCCTCCGAGGAGTGTTGGGTCCCAGATTAGGATTAGGATCCAGGTGTGGAGGAGGTTCCAGAGGGAGCACAGGTAAATATGGACTGGGCTCTGTGTGGATGCCTGGCAGCCTCCCCTCAGCCTGTCACCAGCACTGTGTCCTCTGCCACATCCTAGGTTCACAGGGAAGTGTCTCAGGAATGTGGGGCAGGTGAATACTAGGGAGAAAATGAAGCGTTTGGGGGTCTGGCTGAACCTAGGGATGGAGCAGGGCTGGGGAAAGGGCTTGTACAGCAGGAGCTGGGATCCTGTGGCTTGGTGTGCCAGATGATTACTTGTGCATCTGGCTGGGGATTAGGGGTATCCTGAAAAGTCACAGCAGGTTTATCCCTACGTCTCCTGGGCATTTTGGAAAATCCTGCCTCTGGTGCTCACATTGTCCCAGCCTCTGCAGAACCTTGGCTCTGTTTGCCTCCAGACAATGCCAAGTGAAATTATTATCTCCTAATATGATCTCAAGGTGCCAGGCTTGACATGAGCAGGTTCACTGGGTTCCCAGTGTGTACTCACAGCTGCTGTTCTGGTCCCTCCTGTCTCTATCTGCTTAGAGGAGCTGGGCACGCTGCTGTGGGTATGAGTAGGGCCAGCACTGGTGGCCTGTATCCCTTCAGAGGATCCCTTCAGAGCCTCAGCTCTGTTTGGTTTGCTGCAAAGGAGCCTATGCAAAGCCCTGTGTTGTTTGCAGTGGGGTAATTGAGCTAGTGGCTCCCCACGAATCCCTCTCCACACACGTCACGTGCAGTCCTAGTCTGGGGAGGTGGTGTGGGACGTGCAGCCCTGTCACCACACTGCAGAGAGCTGGCAACAGCGTTGGCTCAGCCCTGCAGCACCCATCTGCCTCCTGCTCCCACTCTGCCTTGTGTTTGCAAAAGCACTTCTGCCAAGCCATGCATCAGGAGTTTACAGGATTGCTGGGCTGGACCCTGCAGGGAGGTGAAAGCAGGAACAGGTGTTGGACAGGGCATAGGGAGCTCATCCATGAGGTGGTGGAGCTGGTGTCCCACAGAGGGCATGGTGCTGAGAGAGCACAAAATGGGATTGTTCTGCATCCATCCCAATACTCCATCCTGGCAGCCAAGTTATTTTTAAGACTTTTTTCATAGCAACACGACAATGCTGTGCACCAGGGAGGGCAAGCAGGTTCCCTTGGATTGGGTCTGTCACAGCTGGGGCAGGAGCCTTGTGGGCATGAGTGTCCTTTCCCCTGCAATCCAAGGCCAAGGCTGGGTGTCCTGCCCACACACATCCAGTGTCTCAGAGGAGCTGTGGAGTGTTCCCTGTGTGCACCTTCCAGGTAACTCAGTGCCTGATTTCACTGTGTTTAGTAGGGATTAAGGAAAGTCAGTCTATTTCCATGTGGCGTTTTCCATTGGGGAAACAAATTCTGGAGCTGAGGGCTGATCAATCTTATCAGAGAGCCTCTCCTGTTGGTGGTGGGGACACTTGCACTGTGTGCATTCCTGCAGGGGAAGTCCTGGGGAAGCCGTCTGTGCCTCCAGAGCACAGCCATGGCCAAGCCAGTGCCATCCCTCTGAATCCCAGAATCCCAGACTGGATCAGGCTGGAGGGCCCACAGGGGCTCACCTGGTGCCACGTCCCTGCTCCAGCAGGGCCATCCCAGAGCTCAGGGCACAGGAATATCTGCAATATCCCCAGGGAGGGACACTCCACAGCCCCTGTGCACAATCTGCTCAGGGCTGGGCACTGCCCAGGGCAGAAGTTCTGCCTCCTGTGCAGGGGCAGCTCCTGGGCTCAGTCCCTGCCCGTGGCTCTGGGGCCATTGCTGGGCCTGGAGCAGAGCCTGGGCCTGCTCTGCCCTCCCTGCACACAGGGACAGACTGGGACACCCAGGGACAGACAGGGACAGGCAGGGACAGCCAGGGACAGACAGGGACACCCAGGGACACCCAGGGACAGACAGGGACAGGCAGGGACAGCCAGGGACACCCAGGGACAGCCAGGGACACCCAGGGACAGACAGGGACACCCAGGGACACCCAGGGACACTCAGGGACAGACAGGGACACCCAGGGACGCACAGGACTGAGGGACATCTGCCCTTCAGAGGGGACCTTGTTCTGCTTCAGTCACAGCAGAGCTGCAAGTGCTGACACCATCCCTGACTTCAAACTCCCACACTCACTTCTGCTTTCAGACCTGTTTTTCTTCACTGTTTTCAACTCTGGAAAACGCTGAGTGTAATTTAGGATGTTGATGGTGATAAACTGAGGGTGGGGACAGAGATGTGATGCAGACTGTGGGGTTTAGTGGTCAGCACAATGTACAAGGCAGGACACCTGTCCCCAGTCCCAGGCTCTGCCCCACCTTCACAGCAGCCTCTGCCCAGGCAGTGCAAATCCCCACACCCCTGTGAGACCAGCACAGACGGTGGACAACCGTCCACCAGTGCCAGCCACTGGGTGTCTGTGCAGTTACCCAGTGCCAGCAAAGCCCTGCTCTCCATTGCAGGAACCCATTGTGGTGTCCCTGCCCATGGCAGGGGCTGGAATGAGGTGATCTGTCAGATCCCTTCCAACCCAAACCATTCTGTGTTTCTGTGATTCCTGCAACAGCCTGTCTGCTTCAAACAGTGCTCTGTTGGTCGTGAATCAGTGTCAGGATTTGAAAAAACTTGCACTGTTCTTTGAAAAGCCCACATCAAAAGAAATATGTTAAGTAGCTCCAGCCAGGTGCAGCAGGGAGCAGGAAAGGTGCTGCTCGGCAGCACAAACCAGAGGGTTGTGATACATGAGGTCAATTTTGGCCCTGGACACAGAAAGCAGAAAATCAGAGAGGGTGAGGGATTTAAAAGGGGATCTGAGGCCAAGTGTTACCTCTGTGCTAGGAGTTATAAAGCAAGGGATTGTTTCCTACAGTGTGCTGTGTGAGGAAGAACTCACTGCCTGAACAACATTCCTGACCTTGCAGGGATCCAGGACTTTACTTGCCTTGTGTCCTTCGGGCAAGACTGGGTCCTCATGGTGGGACCAGCTTCTCTTTCTCCTCTCTCTGTCCTTCATGTTCAGACTTGGCAAGTGGCATCTGCTTGGAATTCCTGATGGCCCAGGATAGTCCTGCTCCTACTGCCTAGTGCACAGCAGAGTCACTCCTGCCCACTGACAGGCAAGGTAAATTCCAGTGATAAATGTGCTGGAAAAGCTGCTGCTCTCAACCCTCACACTGGCTTTAAACAGCAAATAAATGAAGGAGGTAGACCTGGAGCCCCTGGGAAGAGCAGTATCCCCTTGGTGGCTCTTGGAGGAGAAGCACTTGGGGGTTATGGTTGCTGTCCCTGTCGAGCCATGTGTCCTGGGGCCAAGGAGGGACCTCTGAGGGCGCAGCAGTGGAGCCGTTGCTGGGGTGGCTCCCACTGCTGGGAGCCTTGTGCTCAGTTTTGTTTGAGTTAGAGCTGATGCAGGGCTGGTGTGAGTGCTCTGAGCTCCGTGCTGATGCGATGTGACGTGCCACATCTGTCCTGCTCACAGAGCAGGCATGACCCCTGCTAGACAAGGTAGAACCAGACCTGCAAGTTCTCCTGGCACAGTCACCTTGCACCAGCTGGAGGTCCTTTTGTTGCAGGGCTTGTGCCAGTTCTCTCCAAGATATCAACTGGAAAGACTTTTTTTCTGCTCTAAATGCATAAGGATTTCTGCCAGTATTGTAATGTCACATGGAAATCTGATTCTGCACACATACCTCTTATTACTGGAGTAGCAAATAATCCTTATGGGGACTTGGCCAAACCTCTCCAGCTTGAAGGATCGATGCAAAATTTGAATGTGTGCTTTCTCAAAGCCTATAAAGAAACCTGTTTCACCTGCAGTTGCTGGGGCAGGAGCACATCTCAGCCTTGAAAATCCCTTCTCAAATGTGGTTGGGCAGCCCAGACAAGGCATCTCCTCCCCACAGCAATGCCTGCACCTCCTCACAGCCCTGGGCTTTTGGTCCCCAGCTCTGCTCTGACCTTGGTCCATCTGTATCTCCTGGCTGAGCAATTACAGCTCTGCCAGCCCAGTGCTGAGCTGGGAGAGGGAGGGTTCCTCATCCTGGAGCAGGTGTTGCCTGTAGGGTGTCCTCGGGCTGAGAGGTGTAATGTGGTTATGGGATCCTGTGCAGCCTGATCTGGTGGTGCCATCCCTGTCCCTGGCAGGGGGCTTGGGACTGGCTGTGCTGTAAGGTGCCCTGAAGTTCAAACCATTCTGTGATCCCTGCTGGCAAATGGGAACAGAAAACTGGCACCTTAAACATGGCAAAACTTGGTCATGACAAAGCAGGAGAAACAGCCCAAATGGGTGGTGGGCAGCAACTGCACTGCTCTGCAGGAGTGCAGGAGCAGTGCAGTTGCTGCACTGGAAGTGCAGGAGCTGCTTCTGCTGGCTCCTGCCTGCCCCTCAAACACTGCCCCAGCTCCCTGGGGTGAGATCAGGATTGAGCCTGTGCTGTCCACACTCCCTGAGGAGCTGCCTCAGATCTGTTTATAGACACCTGTGAAGTCCTCACCCTGCTGCAGTCAAAGACTACACTCCTGTTGCCTTCAAAGGCGGGACGGTTTCCCACTGAGCCTGTATCTCCCATCCCCTCCTCCTCAGATCCTGCTACTGGACCTTTAGATGTCCTTCTTTTTTAACTCAACTTGATTTGTGCAGTCTGGAGCTATATTTGGATTGGAATAAGCTGTGTTTTCCCCCTAACATCATTTGCTGAGCAATTTGGAGCTGGGCTTTGCATCACTTGTCAAGCGGCTGTGTCCCATGGCAGTGCTGTGTCAGGTGTGCTGTCTCGGGAGCTGCTCTAGAGCAGGAGCCTCTGAAGGTATCTGTGCCCTCTGGGCTTTTTATTTCTAGATTTTATGTTTGTTCCAACTTGGAAAAAATCACATTTCACTCCCTGGAGGGGCATAAAGTTCTGCCCTGGCTCTGTGGGCTGTGGGAGTCTGGGGGATCTGTTCCAAGGGCAGTCCTTACCCTGCCTGTTCTCAAGCTTAACTGATCAAAATCCCTGTGGAGCATCCCAGTTTTGACAAATCACTAATTTCTACCAGAAAACTGTTTAGCTCTGAATTTTCCTGACTCTTGGTAATGTATCTAGACTGTAGGAAACAACTAAAAATGCATTCTTCCTTCTCCCTTGGGTCCCAAAGGCGTGAGCCAGGGATGCTGGGCTGTCTCTGAGGAAATACAGCTTGTTCCTCTGGAATCATTTTGAATTTACGTAGTGTCCCTGAAATCAGAATCTCAAACATTATCCTTAATTATCATTAAGTTTTTCTCTGCTGCTTCATGCTTTCACTCAGCTTCACAAAATTCTGATAATTCCAGCCTTTCCCCACCCCTCTAGCTTTAATTTGCAGCCCTTCAGAGTGCTGGTTAAGAGAATCAATCTCCAAGTTCATTACCTCAAGCTCTTTCCCGATATGTTCTCCTGTAGTTTGGATAGATTGTGGTGTTCTTCCTTCAGATCTTTATTTTTCTCTGCTGTGGCTGATTGAGACAAATTACCCTGGGTGAGGAACATGAGGCTGATGCTGCATCCTCGGCACAGAACATCCCAGTGCTGGCTCCAGCAGGTGCAGAGTGGTCCCATCAGAGAAACTTTGGTTGCTGAAGTGTCTGGTGGTGACAGTCATCAGATCTCAGAATGCTTTGGGTTGGAAAGGACCTGAAATTCAACTTGTTCCAAGCCCTGCCATGGGCAGGGACACCTCCCACTGTCCCAGGCTGCTCCAAGCCCCAGTGTCCAGCCTGGCCTTGGGCATTTCCAGGGATCCATGGGCAGCCACAGCTGCTCTGGGCACTCTGTGCTAGGGCCTGCCCACCCTCCCAGGGAACAATTCCTGCCTCATATCCCATCCATCCCTGCCCCCTGGCAGTGGGAAGCCATTACCTGTGTCCTGTCCCTCCAGCCCTTGTCCCAAGTCCCTCTCCAGCTCTCCTGGAGCCCCTGGAGGCACTGGAAGAGATCTGAGATCTCCCTGGAGCCTTCTCTCCCCAGTATCATGGAGTTTCTCATTGCAGTTCTGGGAGGGAGTTGGTATTTGTGCAGCTGTGAGCCGGGGTGTGCCCAGGGTGGCTGCAGAACTCTCCTCCCGGTTCCAGGTTTTCGTGGGGCTGCCATGGCCTCGGGCAATGGGAGAGATGGGCAATGCCAGGAAAATGGGACACAGTTCCTCATTCCCTCTGCCCTTCAGTGCACAGCAAGGGCAGCCTGGAGCAGTACAGAATCCTGGCTGCACGGCAACAGGGGCTGTCTCTGGCCAGTCCTCCTGCCTGGTGCTGCCCATAAATCACCTCCCGACACTCCCTGTAAAAGCTGAGGCTTTTCTTAGTGCCTCAGCATCCTCAGCATCCCCAATGGGCACTAGCGCTGTATGAGGCTCTGCCTGCACTCAGTTTTCAATAACTCCAGGTGCCAGCTATTCAGAGGGTTTGCATTTATTGAGGCTCAGACCAAGAGTTCAAGCACAACATTTGACTGTGTCCGTCCCACCCCCGGGAATCTCGTTGCTCCTCATCCCGCAGCAGCTCCATCCTGCCCGGGAGGTGGCAGTGAGTCCTGGCGCTGCTGCCCTGTGGGTGTTGGGTGGATTTTCCTGCGGTCACAGTCAGGCTCACTGCTGGAATCATGGCTTTTTATCAGTTCTTTGGTTTGTCCTGGGGACCAGGAGCACCTCATGTCCCATGGCTTTGGCAGTAGGTGAGCGATGAAACCATGGATCAAGTTAAACCCCAATGAAAAGCTGTCCATAACCACAATTATTTCTTTAAGGTGTGTTGGCTTTCCACTAGAGAAAGAAGGAAAAACATTTTAAGGGCTTGAAACATGAAGTCCCAAGTGAAGTATTTGTTTTAACATCACCCCCTTATCCCTGTTCCCTCCAAGCAAAGTGAGCTTTCATAACCTCATTTGGCCACAGTCTGGGTGGCCTTGAGGGCAGCAATAGCTGTCATTTTGGGGGTGGAAAGAGAAAAAATTAGCCAATATGTGCTGGAGAAATTGGTGCTGTTCTTCTTCTAAACGTCTGATCCCGTTTCCCTGAGGACAAAGACCAGAACAAGGCATAACAGGGGAAGGAGCAGCATCCTTGCAGCTTGGAGAGCCCCTGTTCCCGCTCCTCACAGGGTGGCAGTAGCACCAGCCTCTTCCCCTGCGGCTCCAAACACCCTGGAAGGCTTTAGGAAACATTTGGGTACTGGGGCACTGCCCCCTGGGACAGGCCTCTGCCATCAGTGCCCTCTGTCCATCCATGGGGGACAGCATCCTTCCCCATTCTGCCTCTGCTGAAATGTCAAAATTCGGACAAACTAGTAATTTTTCTGCAGAGTGCAAAGTCTCAGTGGACCAACCACAAAACTGGCAGTAAAGGACACATCTTCCTGGCCCTCTTATTTGTGTCTGCACTGTCCCTGGCTCTCATTAGTGGGGATTAATTCCTGCAGATCCGGCGGGATGCCTGCCTGGGCTGTGAGCAGCCCGTGCTGCCGCTGTCCTTTGCAGTGGCTCTGTTGGCTCTGCCTGTCCCAGCATCCCTGCTCTCCCAGGAGCTGCCTCAGAGCTGCTTCCCAGCTGGGCAAGAAATCAGATTTGCAGCCCAATCTCTGTCCCCTGCTTAATTTGGATGCAGGAAAAGAAGGACAACAAGCCACACTTGCACAGTAGCTGCGCTGGCTGTGACCTCACTGTGCCCACGGCCTCTCCTGCCCCTGGGACTGTCATTTCCTGCTTTCCTGTGGGATTATTTCCCTGCAGAGGAGCTTCCCCAAAGCTCAGACAACTGCAGGTCCCGTCCAGCCGGCACATCCATGGAATGAGTTCCCACAGGTGCCACATGCCCAAGGCTATTGCCGGCTGAGAGCCGGGCTGGCCGTGCCGGGAGCGCCTCAGGCTCCCAGATATTTGTTTGCTTTCCTTCATTCCTCCTGTTGACTTTGCAGGAGCAATATGTGCACGCAGGGACCTGCATACAGATGTCCCCCCGTGGCTGGCAGCTGCATCACGCCTCTCCTATTTTTTCTTCAAACCCGGCCCCCACTGACATTGAATTAAGGGCTTTTATTATCACTTGTGCAGGGATTTTTCTTTGCCTGTGCCTGTGCAGCTATGACCAAGCGCTGCCATCCTGACTGCCCCACTATTAATAGCTGCTTTTACCTTTCATGTGTGAGGCCCAGCACTTTTATTGCAGCTCTTTGGATGTACTTCAGGTGTTTTCAATTCTCTCAGCAATGTCTTCTCTGCGTTCAAATTCTTCCTGCCTATTTTTACTTCTTTTTATCTCAAATCCTTTTGTTCCCCACCCAGAAATGATCCTGCCAGAGGATGATTTTGTTGGTAGTACTGCTCTTGCATTTTAGACTTCTCAAGGACTAATGAACTTTATTAGATTATAATGAACTTATTACTCAGTGCTGCTGACCTGCTTTCAAAAGAACTTGAATTATTATTTGGAACAGGCTTGTTGAGCGACCGTATTTTTTTTTTTTTTTTTTCAGAGCAGTGTGGGTATATTAACTAATTAGAGGCACATTTTTTTGCTTTACATTAATTATCTAAGACTCATGTGGAATAGAGCTGATCTGCACTGATGGAGAGCCAGGCAGTGGGGATGAGGCTGCTCCATCCTCCAAGTGGGCTGGAGGAGCTGTTCCATGATGGATTATTGGGTTCCCATCTCTTGCCTCCCTGCAGAGCATCATTCTTCATCTTGTCCTTGAGTCTCATCCTCTCCAGTTTCTGGGTTCCAGCTCCCACACTCACAGCCAAGAGATGCTCTAGGTGAAAGCCCAGTGGACCTTGCACCCTTGTGCCGCCTCTGAGAGTGCTTTAATGTCCATTAGATTTGCGGGTCCCCAGCTGAGCTCGAAGGCAGGTGGGTGAGTATGGCTCTGGAGGAGGAGTAATCAATGGGTAGGAATGGATGGGCAGGAACATTGGGATAAAGCTCCAGGGAGAACTCAGAGTTCTTCCAGTGCCTCCAGGGGCTCCAGAAGAGCTGGAGAGAGACCTGGGGCAAGGGCTGGAGGGACAAGACAACAGGGAATGGCTTTCCACTGCCAAGGGGCAGGGCTGGATGGGATATTGGGCAGGAATTGTTCCCTGGGAGGGTGGGCAAGCCCTGGCACTGGGTGCTCAGAGCAGCTGTGGCTGCCCCTGGATCCCTGGAAATGTCCAAGGCCAGGCTGGACACTGGGTCTTGGAGCAGCCTGGGACAGTGGGAGGTGTCCCTGCCCATGGCAGGGGTGGAATGGGATGGGCTTTAAGGTCCCTTCTCATCTAAACCATTTTGTGATAAACTCAGGGATGCCACTTGGTGACTTCCAGTAATGCCACATCCATCAGTGGCAGTGACAGTGCTGTTAAATCCCACATACTGGGAGCTGGAGCATGAGCTCCTATGGCTGGAGCTTTCCACCTTTCTGTGGTATGGCTCTGTTGAGCACATTTTCCTCCCTCCCAACCCTCTTCTTTTGTTTGCTCAGTTTGGCTTCCAAATTTTTCCCTGTGCTGTGTGGCTCCCAGCTGCTCCTGGTGCTGTGACTCCTGCCAGCCCTGCCGCATGGCTGGGGGTGGTGGCAGCATTTTCTCAGCCCTGCTGGAACTCCAGGGTGGTTTATGAGCATGGGGGGATGTGTGTGCAGTGAATGGATGAGTCAGGCATTGGCAGGGCATCAGTTCACTGCAAATCAATTTTCACCTGCCTGTAGCCTGGGCTGCTGGCTTGGAGGAGAAAAGGGAGTGTGCAGGAGAGACAGGGCTGAGGGAAGAGCCTCCCTACACCAGCCAGCCCTCAGGACTGGGCTGCAGCACAGCATGGGGAGGCAGGAAAGGGGAACAGCCAGAGATGGGGAGGGAGAGAGAGAAGAGAGGTGCTGGTATGAATTCCCAGCCACTGAGCTACAGGAGAAAGGTGTGGTCAGGAAAGAACAAGTGCTTCTTACTGCATCACATCAGGGCGAGATCCCATGGGAAAGGCAGGAAAGGTGCCCAAAATATGCCCTCTCTGGAGGACCTGGCTGGTGGGTGACAGCTGAGATTGCTTTATGTCCCCCAGGAGCCCACAGCTGGCCCCAAAAATGTCACTGACTGAGGGTTGTTCCCCAGAGAGGGGCTGTGGGACACTGATCTGCTGCACAGCATCTCCATGGAAGCACCTTCTTACCCTATGGCATGGACACCTGTGGGGCTGAGGACAGCATCTGTGGGGCTGAGGACAGCATCTGTGGGACACTGGGAACACATGGGCAAGCAGGGGGTGAGAGATGCTGCCAGGAGCAGGGAACACCTGCAGCTCTTCCCTCCCTTCCGCCTGCAGTGGTGCCCAAATCCTGAGCCTTGCTCCTGTGCACAAAGCCACTCCTTTTTGGGAAACCAGCAATGGCTGCTGTGGAGTGGCACAGCTCATGGGACACAGGGAACATATGGGACACAGGGAACATATGGGACAAGGCCAGCTGGAGCCCAGGACCATGGGAGGAGGGAGCAATCAGCCTGAGTTTGGGATTCAGGTGCTCTTGGGTTCAGGACAGGCTCTTGGCATTTCTGCCTTCCCCCCATGAGTGTGATACCTCACCTGCTCTGGCTGCAGCAGGCCTGGCGGAGCAGTTCTCTCCCAAAAGTGTCCCTAGGTTGTGCTGGGAATGGTTTCCACTGCTGCTGCCCTGGGAGATGGAGAGCTGTGACCCTGCAGAGTCACAGCCATGGGGATGGAGTCCCCAGCTCTGGGCAGACAGGAGCTGCTGCAGGGCAATGGTGACAGGAGATCCTTGCGCTGTATGGGGAGACAGTCCCCAAAAACCTGCCCTGTCCCAGGCTGTGGCGGAGGCTCAGGGTGGACACCAGGCTGCTCTGGGTGAGTCTGTTGTGACCCTTCACTGCCTTGAACTCATCGAGCTGAGGTGCCCTCGCTGACAAATTCCAAGGCACATCAGGGCACTCTGTGACTCTTTTCTTCCCCTCTAGCAAGCTTGGCCCAAGGGGAATTGCTGGGGACCCCATCGAGTTTGGGGGTCATAAATCCAAGAAATGATATTTTTGTTTTTCATTTAGTTAGAACAAGGTGATCAAAAAGCCCCCTGTGGGCACCAGCCAAGAACCATCAGGAGGGTCTCACCCCTCCTGTTGGCAAAGGCAACTCGCTGCCCAGGACATTGCAATGTTGCTCTGGCAGAATGGCTTTGGGAACTGCAGGGATAAAACACTTGTGAGGAGTGTGAGCAGAGTCCCGGGCAGTGTCTGTGCCCACAGCAGCCCTGAGCTGGTCCCTGGGCTGCCGGGTTTGGACCAGCTGAGGCATGATGCAATAAACAGCTCTGGTGATCCCTGACAGCACTGCACAGATAACAGTGACCTTTTCCTCTGCAATTATCTCTTCTCATAAAAACCACATGCTGACTTTAATAAAACAGAGAAGGGAACTGATGGTTTCATAAATGCTGCCATACAGGAGCCTAATCTGTGCCTCCAAGCCCAGGGAGAGCTGGGACCCTCTGGGCACTGGGAGGAGGTGATGCTGCCCCAGCCTGGCTGTGCAGTGCTGCCTTCCCACACCCTGCTGCTCGTCTGGGTGTGGGGAGACGGAAGCTGGGCTGGTGGTTCCAGCAGCCTCTACACACAGCAGAAACTTTTTTTGTTTCAGTCTAAGGTGTGGTTTGGCCATCCCTTGACTCCAGGAGCAGGGAATTCAGCTGGGATACAAGAGCCCGGGATGCTTTAATGGCACTGTCAGCAATGTCAGCAGGTCTGCTCAGAGAGGCAAGGAAATGAGAAAGAATTCCTGGGATGTCTGTGTGCTTGTCCTGAGATTCAGCAAGCCACGTTAGTGTTGTGGTTCCCAGCCTGTGCCCTGGGTGCAGCCAGGGTGTTGGATCCCTCCCAGTGGTGCCCAGCACATCCTGCTGCCATGGCAGGCTGCAGAGCTGCCCGTGCAGGCAGCTGATGAACAATGAACTGGAGATCTACATGACCCCCTGGCTGTAAAGTGAAGGGGGAAAATTAGCACTGGGATATTTAGAAATTATGGGGAATCGTAACAGCAGTCCCACTGTGCTGCTGCCAAGCTCCGGGCAGGGAAGGATGCTGCCAGGAGAGGATGTGACTCTTCCCAGCTGCGAGCTGCTGGAGGAGGTTTTGTGGCCAAACTGGTGCCTGTTAGAGGGATGGGGGAACAGCTCTGGAGAAGGAGCAGAGAAAGAGGCCAGGCTGTAGGATGGCACAATTGCCATCGCAGCTGCTTCTGTCGCATCTCGCTCGCGTCCTTAGGAGGGAGCAGCTCTAACTTACAGTGTGTCTTGCTTGACCCCCAATCTCACACTGTGCTCTGTTACTGAGCCTGGGACCTCTGTCCCCTGTGCACTCGTCAGACATGCTGGCTAATGCTGGGTTGCACTGGGTTAGATCTGGTGAGATCTAGATTGGATATTAGAACAATTTCTTCACTGAGACAGTGATCAGGCACTGAACAGGCTGCCCAAGGCTATCACTGCCCCTGAGTGGCACTTGGGGATGTGGTTTAGTGATGACCATGGCAGTGCTGGAGAAGCAGTAGGACATGATGAGCCTAAAGGGCTTTTTGAACCCTCCACGATCCTGTGATCACCTGTGGAGCCAACAACCCCTTTCCCTCTGTGCCCATCTGGGCCCACATTGACTGTGATCATCTGTGCAGGGGACATCAGGGTCCTCCCATGGCCAGCAGTGCCCCTCTTCAGGGTGCCATCTGCACCAGGACTTCCCCAAAACAGCCATGACCTTGTCCCAGGGAAGGGGCAGGCAGCAGAGCCAACCTCTAGGGACAGGAGGAGCCCCACACTGCTGGATGTGCACTTATGGCTGGAGATCACTGGCAATTATGATAGTGGCTGGGGTATCCAAAGCTGACATCTTCCTCGAGGATGATGAATACGCTGTCTGACTCCTGTTCATTTTTAATTCCCAACTTCAACACCAGCTAATCCTGGGCTCCGGGTGCTCAATGCTAATGAGCAGCTCATTGCCTGACTCCCATACTTAACAGCAAAGCAACTCCCAGGATCAAGGGGGTTAAGTGTTGAAATTGTCTCATACATTAAATAATTAGTAGACAAACAGACTGACTTCTCAAGCCATCACCAGCCCCATCTGTTCCCTGTGTGTTTGCTCCCTCTCTTTGCTTGATCAGATAATTGGGTAGGGCTTCACTGAGAGGCACTCGCCTTGATTTGGGCCTTTGTGATGTGTCAGGAGGAGAAATGTGGTGCTGAGGCTCTGACTGAAGCAGGCTGTGAAGCTGGAGTCACACTGCAGGTGGATGATACAAGGGATGGCTGGTGTGGGCTCCTGGGTTTGGGCTGAGGTGAGACATAAACAGGCAAATGATGCAAGGGATGTGGTTGGGCTCTGCCTGAATCTTGCTGAAAGAAGGTGTGAGCCCAAAACTCTGCGTATGGGCACACCTGTACGTGGATGTGTGTGGAGGGAGACAGTGAGGGCAGAAACAAGGGAGAAATAATCACAGGGTCATGGAATATCTTGAGATGGAAGGGACCCACAAGAATCATTGAAATACAGCTCCTGTCCCTGCCCAGACACCCCAACAGTCCCCTCCTGTGCATCCCTGGCAGTGCTGTCCAAACCCTCCTGGAGCTCTGGCAGCCTCAGGGCTGTGCCCATTCCCTGGGGAGCCTGGGCAGTGCCCAGCACCTCTGGGGGAAGAAACTTCTCCCAAAATCCAGCCTGAGCCTGCCCTGGCCCAGCTCCAGCTGCTCACTGGGTGCTGTCCCCGTCCCAGGAGCAGAGCTCAGTGCCTGATGTGCTTCAGCCCAGTGTGCACTGAAACTGTGAAACACAAACTCTGTGGCCCACCCAGAGGGGAACACTCCAAAAACTCATTTACTGCACTGAAATGTTTTTGTAAATGTTTCAATGAAAGCTTTTATTCTTTTATTTCCTTTTCAGTGCTAATGCTCGAAGGTTTCCTGTAATTGCTTCCCTGTTTTTACTGCTCTGTGGCTTTTGTGAAATATTTTTGTTTTAACTACAATATTGATTTAGATACAATGCTAAGAAGACCCCTGAAAAAAGGTAAATGAAAAGCAATTACTAGACAGTGCTTTAATGGAAAGGAGCCTCACATGGAGAATCAGCCCAGATCTCAGCAGTTATTATTATTTATAGGGCCCTGGGAAGCAGCACTTGGCCGGGCTGGCATGGAGAGTTATGGATGGGCAAGGCTGGTTCCATCACTAACACAGCCAGGCCTGTGCCCAGGACTGCAGAAAGGGCCTGCCATGCTCACCCAGCTCTGCCCTGGCCCAGGATGGGGACAAAGGTGTCCATCCTTCTCCTCTGCACACCTGGAGCAGCACTCCCACCCCAAATCAGCCCAAGGACTTGGTGAAGCCTTGGCTTAGGCTGAGCATGGAGGGTACCAGCCCATGCAGATCAGGAAGGGGCCTCTGAGGGCAGAGCACCCAGGCTAGTCCTGCCCAAGGGGATTTGAGCAGTAAGCCACTCCAGGCCTCTTTTGTGGTGTGCTCTGTTTTGGGTTCTTAGTTGAAAGGCTCTCCCAGAAGCCTGTTACCATGACAGATCCCTATTCAGCTGGAATGTTGTGAGGGTGATGTGGGCTGGGGAAGAAAGGCAGGCATTGGGAGAGGAAGGGAATGTTATTTTGTCAGGGCAATAAAAGAACTGAACCCCAGGTGTGCCATAAAGAGAAAGTCGACTTTTACCTAAACCACACCAGACATATTGCTGGAAGACCTCTATTAAGAATTTTAAAAGGTGTAAACCTTTCATCCAATTGACTCCTGAGGAAGTTCCTTGACACAGAGTAGATAAATAGAAGCTTTTGCCCTCAGCTGTTCTAGCGTGAAAGGGGAGTCTCAGGATTGCTCACCAGATTAATGAAACAGAGGACTCATAAATATGTCAGAAAAACACAATAGTTGGAGATGAAATAGATGTCTCCTTGGGATGCACATTAATGTTCACAAGGCTGGGGGGTTTGCCAGGGAGAGCTGTGCCTTGGCCAGTTGTGCCAGGGGTCCCCAGGGAGGGCTGTGCCTTGGCCAGCTGTGCCAGGCTCAGCCTGCAGGAAGGAGCTGATCCTCTGAGCACGGCTCTACCTTTGCTTGGCCAGGGCAGGCAGAGGAGGTGGACATGGCCTGAGGGACATGGGTGAGTGGTGGGCTTGGCAGTGCTGGGTTAATGGTTGGACTTGATTATCATAAAGTTCTTATCTATCTATATTCTATTCTATCCTGAATGATTCCATGGCCTTTGCTGTCCCTCCAGGATGGCAGGGCTCAGCTGTGCCACATCTCTGGGGTGCTATGCAGCTGGGTTTCACATCTGCTGTAAAAATCCCCTCTTTTGGGGTGTGTAGATTGGGATGGTCAGGGTTTGTCAAGGTGGGAGCAAGTCTAGGCTGCAGAAGGAAGAGCAGCAGCTCCCTTGGTGTGTTCCCAAAACACAGAGCAGGCAGCACACCCACTGTCATGGTCAGGCCTCCTGCACAGACATCTCTTGCAGGAGATCTCCCAGAGGTTGGAAAACAGATCTGCTGCAGCTCCTGCACTGCCCGAGGCACCTCGGCAGAGCCTGGCCAGGGCTGTGGGTACACTGCTTGAAACAGTGGAAGTGGTTGGAAGGTGTGGGGTGAAGGGGGAGCAGGGCAGAGTGCCCTCTGTGCTCACTCGGGGAATGCTGACAAAGAGGCTGCTTTCCTGGGGAAAAAGCTGGTTTTGTTCTCCTGGCTCTGTTCCTCTCATAGGAAAACCCTGCTGTGAGTGGGTGATCCCCACTGTGACAACTCCCTTGGGCTGCTCCTGTGAGCCCTCGAGAACCATTTGCCCCAGGGGCTGGAAACTCCAGCTATTCCAACTGGGAAAGGGAGGTAAGGAGCTGCCCTGGCCTCCACAGCCATTCCTCCTGTGAGCTGCCCACAGCCTCAGCCATTCCTCGCTGACAGATGCCCACAGGCTTGTTCCAGGGGCAATCCTGCCTGCTGTGTGCAGCCCCCTCCTGCCCCCTCATCCCCCAGGAACCACCCAGCACTGGGAGCAGGGAGCAGCAGCAGCCTTGGAAATACTAAATTTGGGCTGCTGAGGGGAAACCGATCCCAAAATGCAGTGTGTGTGCCATGGCAGGGGACTGGCTGGTGTACAGTGAGGCAGTGCAGCATCCCAGGGAGCAGCCCCACAGCCAGGGCTGCACCAGGCCCTGCCATGGCCACTCTGGGGCTGAACTGAGGTGTTTCACAGTGCCAAGGTGAGTTTGGAACAGCAGGTTGAAGGTGGTGCTCTCTGCTGGCCTGAGGGCTGTGAGCATCTCAACTACTCTCACCAGTGAGGATCAGCACAGAGAGGTGGCTCTGACCTGGTGTTCATTCTCCTGCCAGTTCTGTGTGCTCCAGGGATTTTGGGGAATCTCCCTGTGAATGTCAAGTCATGGCAAGATAAAACAAGTCCCTCCAGCAGTGGCTGTAGGGCTCTCCAGGGGCAGGGGATCAGTCAGAGGGGATGTAGATGAGCACGGAGCACAGGGAAAAGCTGTAGCAAAGGGAGCTGGGCACAGGCTCCTGAGGATGTGGGGAGCTCATCCCCAGTGCAAAGAGCCCTGTGTGTAGGTGTTTAATAGGACTGGTGCATGGAATGGCACTGCATTAATCACCATGGGAACATGGAGCAGTAAACAGTCTGAAATCATCCCGGAAAATATCACGCCAGTGTTCACATCAGCCCTAATATGAATTAACAACCAAGCTGGCAGTGACTCAGTGCAGCAGAAAGCACAGCCAGGGCAGCACAGAGGTCCCCCAAAGGGCAATCCCAGTGTGGCAGTCGGGGAAGGAGCCCAGAGAACCCAAACCATGGTTTGCTTTGTCATCCCACACAGGCATTCCTTGCCCACAGGCAGCCTGGGCATGGCTTGAGTGGAGCAGCTGCCCTGTGGGAGGGGATGAGGGCAGAGCCTTGGGGTCGTGACAGGACCCGCCACTGGGCTTCTTCCCACTGCCACTCATCATCACTTGGCATCTCTGGTTAAGCAATTTCCACTGGAATGTCGGTCCTTCCCATCACAGTGGCTGAACTGGTAGCACTGGGGAGTTCAGCCCATGGCAGGGCTTCTTCAGCCTCTGCGTCCAACAGCAGCCACAAAGGGTTTGCACTGTAAAACCTCCTTCCTGGCAGGCCTGGGTGTCACCCTCACCTGCAACTGGGTGACAGCCCCCATGTGCTGTTCTCCCACCCTTGCTCCAACAAGTCATTGTCCCTGACACATCTCATAGCTTCCCTGAACATCCTGTCTCCAGCTACCAACGGGGCCAGCAGCAGATGAAACACGTCCCCAAGCACAGTGAGTGCTGCTGGTCCCCAGAGCCACCTCCCCTGGGGATGCCTTCAAGTTCTGCTGAGATGTCAGCCTTGGCAAAAAGCTCTGCACAGGCTCACGGGGTTTTTGGGGTGTGCTGGAGCCCCTGTGGAAGCTTCACCAAGGCAGAGCCTCTTTTCTCATCCTTCAAATACCTCTGCCTGGGGCCAACACCCATCCTGGTGCCTACATGGAGCTCATATCCCAGAATTTCTGGCAAAGAGGAGGTGGTAGAGTTGGCAGGGAGTGAGGTACGAGGCATGGGGAGCTCTGCGTGGGGTGGGAGATTGTAAATCTCATTTCCTACCTAATAAAGGTACCAAAAGGGAATACCTCCCTTCCTGGTTCATCTACCTGGCACCTGAGCTCTCTTCAGCCCCACTTGAGCTCTGTGGCAGGTATTTCGGGTCTCAGGGCTGCCTGGGCATGCAGGGTGGGTGCTTCAAGGGCTGCCCCTTGAGCTGGACGAGGAGCATTTTGCTTTTCCTGCTCCATTTAACTCCTCCTGTTGCAATAGCTGCATGTGTTGGTTTGTCTGGCTCCATCCTGCTGTGCTCTCTGCCTCTGTCCTGTGGCCTGGAAGGTGTTGTACAAACATTTGTAGTACAGTCATGAAACTTGTGCAGAATTTGTGCTATGGAATGGCAGAGGGCTGGGACCTCTCCTGTAGTATAGGATCTTGTGAGCTCAGTTCTAGTGTGGAAGCAGGGTGGCGCCTGCTGCATCCCTCCCATGGGTGATGCTCACCCCAAACAAGGGAGGGGAATGCCTACAAGGTGCTGGCAGATGCTGCCACCCTGCTGGGCCTGTCCTGATGTCAGCCTGTGCTAGTCATCGTCATGGAAACGAGGAGCTGGTGGTGAACAATACAAACCATCCCCAAAAAGCACCAGCACAGGCTGCCTGCAGAGATGACTCAGGGTCAGGTCAGGCCTACCTGGAAAACAGCCCAGCAGCTTCCTGGAAGTGCCAAGGGACATACAAGGAAGAATGGGGACCTCAGTGGCTTACATTATTGTTGAACAGCTCATCTGGGCAAGGGCTGGGAGCCACCAGTGACCCCCAACAGCACATCACTGCTCCCACTGGGTCCAGCCCAGTGTTGGCCACAGAAGAGACCCAGAGCCAGCTTTGGTCAAGCTGAGCAGCAGAGAAAGCAGCAAATGAAGCCCTGCCTGGGCTGCAGCCTGTGCTGCACTGTCATTACCAGAGCTGCATTCCTGCAACCCTGCAGCCACCGCCAGCCCAGGAGCCTGCTGCGCCACCAGCTAACATCAGAGCCTCAGCAGCAGGGCAAACCAAACTTCTTTGGGTCATCTGCAGCCCCTGGGAGGCGGAACCCCACAAAACCTCTGTCAAGGATAGAGGGGCACATTGTCAGCAGTGGAGGGGTCAGCAGATCCTGTCCCCATCAGGGTGACAGGGACAGGGATGGGTGGTGAGCACTGCTTGTACCCAGCCGGGCTCATGGGGAAGGCAATGACTGGCAGAAACTGAGTTTTGGTTTTGACTTGTTTTGCCTTGATTTAACAAGTGGAAATGGAGTGAGGGAAACCTCTGGACAGCTCTGCCAGGGCAGAAGGGCCGATGGGGATGGTGTCACCCTCACCTCAGTCAGGGGTTCACACCCTGTCTTGTTTTCAACATTTTAGAAACCTTCTGGTTTTCTGATGCCTTCCACAGCGTTTTGGGGTGGAAAGGAAGGACATCTTCCCTGTCAGGAATCCTGTTCTGTACCATAACCAGGAGCTGTTGGTGCCTGCACCATGGCCCCAGGCTTCCTGTCCAAGATGAGTTTTCTTTCAGAAAGCCTTTTTCCAGTTTTTAGTATTTGTTTTTTCCATTAAGACCCAAATCTCCTGCTTGTCCTCCTTAACTTTTGCTGAGCTTCTCTGTGTTGTCATTTTAGAGGCTGTTCCAAGGTTAAAGCAAACTCCTCACGCTGCAGTGACTGCAGCTCTCCAGGGGAAGGTTAAAGGATGCAAATTGTTGACAGAGGGCTTTTCAATTTAGCATGCAAAGATCTGATGGTTGAAAGGTGAAGTTAGACAAATCCAGGGGAACAGGACGGGTGATCGGCAATTTGAGCCATTTGCTAGGGCTCCTGATGGATTCCCCTTCATCTGTGATTTTAAAATGAAGATTGGGTGCTTTTCTAAATGATGTGGTCACATTCAGAAAGCAGTTTCAGAAAGAAATTTTGCGAAAAGCTCCAGAGGAGCTCGGACTGATCCTACCATTGAATCCCTCCTGAGCTTTTTCGTATCTCCTGTGGTGGCTGGGAGGGTCCCAGACTACTTCAGCTCCACCTTGTCTCCCACTGCCTTGGCCCCGGACTGCTGTCACCACAGTGAAACAAGCACGAAGCCACCCCTGCTACTGCCTTTCCCGGCTCCTCCTGCCTCTCCCAGCTCCATTCTGCCTCTCCCATCTCCCTCCTGCCTCGTCCAGCTCCCTCCTGCCTTTCCCATTTCCCTCCTGACACTTCCCAGCTCCCTCCTGCCTCTCTGGTGCCTATTGCCAAAGCCTCTGGCAAAGCAGAAACGGCAAGGGGAGAATTTTGGACCCCACCGTGCTCACCAGCAGGGTCTTACCTGTGCCCGCCCCCAGCCACTTCTCCAGCTCCAAATCATGGATGGCAACTCTGCCCTGGTCCCTCTCCTAGTCTGATTCTGCTTCCCCTCCAGTGGCACTGCCAGCAGCCAGTCCCGGCTTTCCCCTGTGGGTGTTGCTGTGTGGAAGCTCGGTGCAGAACATTTTGGCCGGCAGCCACCTCCTCCCTGCTCACTCACACTTGGCGCTTACAGGGGAGTTTTGACGTGGTTTTTATTGCTCAGTGTTTGCAATGCAGTCTCCGGAATGCCTGTCCCCTTGCCTGCTCTGAAGCTCAGATGTGCCCCCTGGGCTCATTTAAACTGTTTGCCTTGCTCTTTCATTGCTTTTCTTTTTCTACTGGAATTCAGTGCCCGGCTGACATATCTTGCAAACAGCATCCAGGCCTCCGTCCTTCTAGCAGTGCCTGTCCTGCTGCCCTTGGCCACCCTGCCAGGGGTAAATGTTTCTCCTGGGTTTTCATTTCTATTTTTGTCTTTTCTACCTGCCTGAGTTCTTAGCCCTAGTGAGCGCTGGTTCTCCATGCTTGAAAACTAGTGGAGCAACCAGCATCCACTTACTATTTACTGTTGTTATTTATCAGCAATAATTGCAATCTTCTGTTCCTTGGACACAATGTGAGCATCATCTCCCAGGCACTTCAGCCTCTCCTGCAGGTGTGTCCCAGCTGAGAACAGACAAATGATCCCACATGAAATGCAACAGCCAGGGAGTGAGGGTCTCTCTCTATGTCTTCATTCTCTTGAATTTTATTTAATGTAAAGCTGTGTCCCTCCTGATTTGCTCGAACCAACCACTGTACCCACTTCTTGGGCATTCAGAATCCAGAGATCCGAGATCCTTGTTTTGTGCTGTGTGCATGGAAATAAAATATGAAGGTCTCTTGTTTAACGGTCTAAAAGTCTTTCTCGCTCTGCAAAAACCCAGCATCCCCAAATCCATTTTCATTTATAACATTATGAGTAATTCTACTGGCAGCAGCTTTTCCTTGCCATATATATTTATTAGAGGGAGAAATTCCCCATCCTGAAGTTATGTTCTTGCTTGGATCAAATAGCTTTTGAACTCCAGCTCTGTGTTTAACCCTTTTGTTGCTTTCCATGTGCTGTTTTATCCCATACCATGCAGGGCAGAGTGCTCCTTTCAGAGGAGAGGACACCTGGAATGCAGAACACAGCCTCAACAGTGTTCAGAAAACAAAATTGGAATAGTTTTAGAAAAAGCTGTGCCATTTTTTTTAAGATTAGGAAGCCACAGGGACCAGTATCCTTCTCCCCAAAGAGCAGAGGTCTGCCCATGCCCAGCTGATGACCATCAAGTTGTCATTTGGGCATTGTCAAATGTCCACAGACACTCTGGGCTCAGCTAGGGACACAGATGGGTGTCCCAGCCCAACTAAAGGGACTCTGCAGGGCAGGTGGAAAGTAGTTCTGAGCTTTCATGGACCTCAGCATGGTGGTGGTTGCAGAGCCGTTCACAGCTCCTTCTCCATGTGGTTGCATAATGGTTCAGAGCTCCCAGGACCTGGTTTTATACAGAAGAGCCCCCTTGAAGGAGGGAGTCCCCCCTGTTTCCTGATAAAATATTCCTGTGGCATCTATTCTGGGAATGTGGGAAGGAGAGGGAGAGAAGTGAGTGCTGCCCAAAGGAGGAGGGTGAGGCCATGGGTGGGATAGGAGGCCTCAGAAATCCTGGTGCTCTCTGGCCATTCCTGGTGACAGGGGCACCATCTCCTGAGGAGCAGGGCATTTGTCAGCATGTTGGTGACAAATAGCTCTCGGCTGAGTAGAAAAATGGTTTATTGATTAGCTGGCAGAGGCGCCCGCGGGGATTGTGCCGCTACCGACCAGAGCCTGTCCTGCAGCCACTCTCTGTCTGCCAGGCAGGACCTGGCCCAGCCTGGCCTCTCCTTCCTGTGGCCCTGGGTGCTGCAGAACAGAGACAGGGGCTTGAGGAGCTCATCCTGCTCCTTTCTCTGCTCCCTTCTGGAGCTATACAAGGTTTCACTGTCCCCTGGCTTCCAGGGGCTCTCGGTGACAATCCCCACTGTGCAGCAGGACCATCTTCCTGGGTTGTTTGCCGGCAGTCAGGTCTCAGCTTTCCCACGTTTCTCATTCCTGTGTCCCCCACCTAAGCCCAGTTCCAGCAGAACACTCAAAAGCCAGGTTTAAGCAGGGAGCAGTGCTCTTGAACCTGGCTGCTCTGTTCCAACCAGGTGTTTTTGGACGCTGCAGGCTGGGAAGCCCACACCATTATCTGAACTGCTTGGGAACACCGCAATTTTCAAGGCTTTCCTCCTTCTCAGATCTTCATTGCTAAAAAAACCAGCCCAATTACTTTGTTTTGCATTTTTTTTTCCATGTTCATTCTCTGTGTGTCTACCCACAGCACACCTTGAGCAAGCTGAGCATAATTAATCACAGTTTGCTTCCCCGTGTTTGCATGGGATTCCTAATCCACAGTAAATCCTTTGGGGAACAGATGCAATTATAAAAGAAATGCTTATTAAAAAGAATGATATGTGCCATAAAAAAGTGTCAGGACAATTGTCCTTTAGTTGTTTGTCATGTTGCCAACAGTGATATACACTCCTGGTGCCATGTCCCAGCTGTCCCTGTCCCCTGGACGTGCTGGGTTCCGTGTGCAGCTGCACCAAGCCCTCGGGTTTCAGCTGTTTCCCCTTCTCTCCCCGTCCCAGAGGCTCCCATCCTGAGCTCATCCAGCAAAATCCTGTCACAGCCATGGACCTCCCATAGCAAATGCTGTCAGGATCTGCCCTGACAGAAATGGATGATGAGCTGCTTGGTATTAATATCTTCTGCACGTGTCAATGTGACCAGTGCGTGAGGAAGAAGCGTTTGACAGTGATTTGTAGGTTTGAGTGACATGGCAGAGGACAGACCACAGCAACTAAGCTGCTTCCATCATTTTTTTGCCTGGCAAGGAGTGAAAAAGGAGGTTACAGTCTACATTCATGTGTTGGGACCATGAGGCAGAGGAGCCTGAGGAAATGAGAACTGTGTGGTTGTGCTCTTGGATTTGGCCAGTCATTTTTTCAGGTTTAACCTTTCCCCTGTAGGACTAGGGAAGTGCAGACAGTCCACCTTTGTAGAGATTTTGAAGGAGCAGCCAGACAAGCACTGATAAAGAGAACTCCAGGAGAGCTTTTTGATAGCACAGTTGGGAAGCTTTTGGCTGAGGCCAAGTGATTCATGTGCCTGGGATGGTATCAGAAGAAAGAGAAAAAGAAACAGAGGAAAAGGGAGATGTTTTTGCTGTGTGTTAGGAATGGCCATGCTTGCAAGGAGCTGTAGAGAACAAGGGAATATGGGACTTACTGGAGAACTGGGGTTGATGGGTGAATATTTCACACTGTGATGCTGCTGACCTGTGTTTAATCATGCTTAGGATGGAAAAACCTCTGGGATCATTGAGTCCAACTATGCTCCCAGCACTGCCATGGCCATCACTAACCTGTGTCCCCAAGTGTCACATCCACATGGCTTTTGGATCCCTCCAGGGATGGAGACTCCACCACTGCCCTGGGCAGCTGGGCCAGCCCTTTCAGTGAAGAATCCGAAGGTCTAGAGGTGAACCAAGTCTTTTTTGTGTGCAAATAGAACCATCCAAACCTGAGGAGATAGGACAGAAGCTGTAGTAGGGGCTATGTCTGTTCATCTCCAGCCCATCACTGACCTTTGGGAGAGGAGGAAATTCCACAAGAACTGAAATCCAGGTCACATTCCTGGTGAGCAGGAAAGGATGGAACCAGGCAGTTCAGGGCATGAGATGCTGTGCAATCAGCAAGGGATATGAAGGGCAATAAGAATCAGCTGCAGATAACTAAAGCATTTTGGAAGTAGCCAAAACCAGAATGTTATCCTTGGCTAGTCAAGGAATGGGCAGAAGCCATCTGGGCTGTTACAGCACTCCAGGAGATTGGCAGAAGCAAAGGTAAAATCTGTATTTACAGAGGGGAGAAAGAAGGCAGCTCAGAGAATTGTTATCAACATTCTCACCTGACTGCTTTAAACTCAGGTCCCAGAAAAATATGATTTCTAAATTATATTTCTTTATGAAAACAAAAAATCATTCCCAAAAGAAAAAGCCAATCTGATTTCCCTGTGTGACAAGATTAAATATTCTGAATTGAGAAGAAGCCGGGGATGCTGGATGCCTTGTCTTTGCTAGGAATTTGCTGTGTTTCCCATGACATTCCTTTTAGCAAGGTTGGTGAGCAGGTCTCCACACAACTGCTGTGGGAGAGGTGCAAAACATGGCTGGAAACCAGACAAGAGAAATCAATAACTGGCTGTCAAATAAAAGGATGGATTGAGTGACTTTCTGCAGGAATCCATCCTCAGTCTAATACGAGTCAGTGTTCTCCCTAACGATCCAAATGATGGAATATTTGCTGCTCAGGCTGCAGAGCTTCAGGATGGGAATTAGTGCTGCAATTGCAGGAAAGGCGATTTCCAGCCACGGAGCAGAAAGGACAATTAAGCACTGGGTTGTTTTGCCTGGGGAGGGCTCTGGAGTTTCTATCATTGGAATTGTTTAAGAAGAGTTTGGAGAAACATCTCCAAGGATTAATGGACAGCTGACCCTACCCTGGAGCAGAGCCAACACTTGAGGTCCCTCTCAGCACTATTTTCTGTGGTTCTGCATCTTTCCAAAAGCAGCATCACATCTCTCTTGATTTTTAGGGGAAAGCATGAAAAATACCACAAAAATATGGAAATACATGATGACTTTGAAAAAAACCCACTGCATTTTGTTTACCAAAATCTCGGTATATTAACCCAGATTTCCAAACAAGTGGCATAAATTGAGTAGCCTGGCTTCGAGGAGCTGCTGGAGCTCTTGCTGGCTTCCTCCACCCTGCCTTAGGAATGCCTGGCTTGGGAAGGTCTCACTGCTGTGGAAAAGCATTGGATTTCTGAAATAGAAATATGAACAAGGGTATTTATACAAAGTGGGAATGAATTTATTTTTTTTCCATTGGTTCCTCTGGCAAAGACAGCTGGGCATTTGGAGTGATGGTGTTTGAAATGCGAAATGCACCTCATTGGAGAGTTGTTCCATGCAATTCATCTTCAGAGCAAGCTCTTAGTGCCTGTTTGTGACATGCAGCCCCAGCCCAGCACCGCCTGGCTCGGGCTGAGCACGAGAGCAAGGATGGCAGTGCCACACATTCCAATCCCCACTGCAGCCCACATTGCTCAAAGCAAGATGACTTGCAAACATCCAACAGGAATGAGAAAGACGAATCGTATGCAAGGTCAGGCGCAATGCCAGGAAACCGAGAGAGGCAAGAGCAGTTAATTGCTTCAGATTCCAGCAACCCCAAAACATGCCCTGTGTGCAGATGTCCCTTCCTCGCACAGCACTGGATTTCACTGTCCAAGCCAGCAAATGAAAGAGGCAATGGAGGTGCTTCTTGTGATTTTTAATGTCAAAATTAGATTCACGGATGCCTTATGGTCTCTGTAATTACTAGACATCACTCATCATTTTTCCCAGCTCAAGGGATACTCTGTTATTGACCTCACTGGAAGATATAAATACATTACTGAATGGAAATATCACCATTTACTGTTGTGGAAAGGTCTACACCATAGCTCAAAGGACTCTGAAATCTTTATCTCAGTGTACCTACAGCAGAGGAGAATGCCTGATACTGTTGATACGATGCCAAACCACTGCTCCTGAGGTCTTAAGGAGAAAAACCTATTAGAGGTTATTAAAGGAGAGCAACAACAGCAAACCACAAACTCAAAGGAATTTACTGCAGTCAAACAGCTGAAAATCCCCTGCCAGGCCAGCACAGAGCTGCCAGTGATGGAGCGGCCAGAGGGCACGGTGGCCTTGCTGGTCCCAGGCTGGTGGGGCCACAGATCTCTTGGAAGCATGTCAGGATCACAGAGAGCCACAGAAGATGAAAGAATGTTGCACTCCCTGGACATGATGAGGACTGAGAGCAGGGAGAGGCCAGGCAGATGTTCTTGTGTGGCATTGTGTGGACCACAGTGGTGCTGAGGGGCTCCTGTGGAGCTGTGCCTGGAGCCCCATGCTGGACACTGGGCCCTGTGGGTCACCTGTGAGGGAGGAGCTGCTACCCAGCTTGTGTTTGACACTCCAGAGCCTGTGATGGGACACTGCTGGTGCCTCCCTGCTGGTGGCAGCCTCATGGGTTGGTAGGAGGAGGAGCCATGGCCTCAGAGGACCTGGCAGAATGGGGTGAGGGAGAAGGGATGTGCTGGCAGGCAGTCATTTCACCCAGATCGGGGGGGTTTATGGTGTTTTAGGATGGAACCAACCATGGGTGTGCCCTCTGCAAGGGCTGTGCTCTGAGTGAGCACCTCTGGCGTGGGGATCTGTAAATTGATGTATGTCAGCTTTGGGAAGGGCACCAAGCGGGGAGCCCCTGGGGTGTGGCAGGGCTCAGCCACATCCCAATGGACCAGCCTGCGAGCAGCAGCAGGGAGAGGAGCAGGACAGCCCAGGAGGGGGCCCTGGGGCCAGGCTCCCTCTGCCATCCTTGCTGGACCTCGATGGATGGATGCCAGCCAGAGCCCAGCCAAGCCTGCATCCCATGGAGAGAGCTGGCCCTGCAAATTACAGCTTCTCTGCCTGCAAGGGCTTGTTATTGTTTATTGAGCTAGGGAGGTTTCTCTGCTTCCTATTTTGGGCCAAGTTCCCCCTGTATTTATTTACAATCAGTAGAGCAGCTGGTAGCCACTGGTGTTGAAGAAAATTGCTGTGAAAAGCGGCTTTTCACCTTATGAGGGGGACTGAATCTGCCCTGAGGTACCCAGCCCTGCAGCCTGCCCCTATCCCCAGCCCCATGGCTTGCCCTGGTCCCTGTCACCAGGTTTCAGGCTCTTGCCTGAAGCAACCTCCAGTGCTGGCTTGAGGCAGCATGGCAGCAAATCTGCTTCAGGTGGTCAGTGCTGCATCTCATCCCAGAACACGTGTTAGTAACCACAGTGTTTGCTCACACACGTCTTTGAAAGGTAGCTAAAGGCTTTTGGCAGTGCAGTTATCATCGGGTATTCACTTTGGGAGGCTGGAGGAGTGGGGAAAGCCTCCCCAGAGGCCTGTGACATGCACAGCCCCATGTTCTATGTGGTTCTGGGCTCTCCTGTGCTACCAACCACCCACACCTAGCCAGGTGTTGCTGCTCCTGAAGTCATCACAGTTTCCAGGCTAGGAGGTAAGAAAGCTGCTGTGCTGGTGTAGCACCCCCTCCCAAAACACCTGCAGGCCCTCAGTTTTGGGAATGGATCACTTGTCTGGCCTCTCTGTGCCAGGGGTGCTGGGCCCTCCAGCAAAGCCTGGCTCTGACAGCTCAGTGTGGCTCGGGCTGTCCCCAGTCAAAGCCAGTCCCTCAGAAGAGGAAAAACTGGTGAGTGCCTGTGCATCCTCTCTGCCTGGCCCTGTGTAACCACCATGGCACTGTCTGTAAGTGGTCTAACATATTAAAGTTCAGCAGCAAGGGAAAGGATGACCTTTTGCATTTTGCCCAGAGCAGGCGAAGGGAATGTAATTATATTTTCATGTAATTCATGTAACAGCTGAACTTCACTTGATCAAGGCAGAGATGAGGGAAGAAGGACAGGAGGAGGGGAGCACCCCAGCGCCCAGCTGGGCAGAGCCACCCAGTCCTGCATGTCTCAGTGCCACCACGAGGGTCCCCAGCCCGGCCTGGGGCAGATGGAGCCTCTCCTCCTCACAGGAGACTGCCAGGGCCATTACCTCAAAGCTGCTGTGATCACAGGCCAGCAGCTAAAACAAGTTCCCAGCCCATAGGAGCATCTGGTGTGGCTGGGGCCACGTGCTCTGCCCCAGCCTCAGTCTTCCCTTCCCGTTTTTTTGGGTTGTGCTTTTGGGATCACACGATACCCAAAACCTCTCTGTGGCAGTGGGGGCAGGTGAGGGTTGTGCCCCTCCAAATCCCAGAGCTGAGGATAGAGCAAACCACAAAAACCCAGCCCCCGTGGCTTTACCCTTGAATAAAGCTTTTCTCCTGTCCAAACATGCTGTACCTGAAGCTCACACAGTGCCAGCCTCCTGTTAATTAGTTCCTTGTTATTTTGCTCTGCTGTCCCTGGGCTGGAGCACTTCCCTGAGGTCCATAGGAAATGGAGGATGGACCAGCACACTCACAGCCCCTCAGGTGGGCACCAAAGCACTCTGTGCCCACCGTGCATGGTCAGGACCCGCAGGTGGTGTCTGCAGGGTGCTTTATTAGCAGAGCAGGCACCATGTTTGCAGAAACAACATTACACCTATTTAAAAGCTGGTGCCACCTGAAATCTATTTCTCATCCCTGACTGATTAAATTCTGCTAGCTGGAGATTTTATCCCAGAGAAATCCTCCAGGAAGCTCTAATAGCAGAGTCAATCTTTATAACATCAGGCACAATAAAACAAGAGCCCTTGTTTTGCCGGAGGTTTTATCTGCGGGTGCGTAGTTCCCTGTGCCTACCAGCCCTATTTCCATCCCTGCACCCAATAGGAGTCATTAAATATTTATTTAAGAGATTTTCATTCCAGAATGGTGAAATAGAAACCAGCAATCATTAAATGGGTTTGTTAAGATAAACAGTTTAGAGGAGAGAGCACAATGCTGCCTAGCCCAGGGGACTGGCAGTGGGGTGCAAGGGCTAAGCTAGTTGCTATTTGCTTCTCTGCTGCTCCAGGGGAGATCCCAAGGCAGCACTGGATAAATTAACCATGGGGTTTAATTACTGCATGAATATGAGTGATGCAGAGCCCAAAGGAGCTGTGACATGGGCACCTGGCACTGAACACTTGCAGTCTGACAGCCATGGTTTGCCAGGGCTGTTTGCCATGGGAGAAAGCAGCAGGGATACTGGTTAGGGAGTTTTTGTCATCAAATTTGTGGCATTCTGGACTCTCAAAGTCCAGAAAAATGCCCCAGCTACCACAATAGAAATCCCTTTCATCAGCATTAGGCTGCTTGGGCAGTGCTGCTCTCCACAAGGCTCTAGCAGTGAAAACAATCTCATCAATATCAGCCTCCAGCTCATCTCCCACCCCCCCCCTCCATGTGCCTCCTGCGGGTCTGTCACAATGGTCATCCTAAAGCCCTCAGTCTTTTTCTTATTAAATGTCTTTTTCTTATTAAATGTCTTTTTCTTATTAAAAATGACCCTGACCTCAGCTCGATGAGAGATTTGCCAGCATTTCCCACCCTGCGCATGCTCTGGTTTGCCTTCCAGATGGCAGGGCAGGACACCCCCATCTATAAGCTCTCCAGCCCCTGCATTAAAAGGTCTTTCATGGTTTCACTACCACTTTAAAAAAGACCCTACTGAGCCCTCTTCTCCAGCTGAACTGTACCAGCAGCTCTGGGTGAGTGAAATGGACTGTCCCAGAGCACTGGAGTTTGGCAACTTTGGTGCTGTTGAGGGAATTGGGTTTGCAGCAGGAGGCTGGGAAGTGGGCACTCCATCCTTTCTGCTGAGTTACACCCCAGTCTTACTGACCCACAGAAAAGCTAGCTGGTGTTGGGGTAGGGACACCAGGAACCAGCCCAAGGCTGCTTGTACACCCCGAGTCCTTTTAAATGCAGACCCAGAAATCTGTGTTTCCCACCTTGCTGCTGAGCTGATTTGACTTTCCAAATCTATCCCAACACTTATGGCTTTTATCAAGAATTTTTCTTTATTTGAGCAGGCTAAAGGTGAGAGCGCAGCAATTGAAACAAGGTGGCCCTCCCACCCATGGATGGATATTATACTTACCCCATTATTTTGTAGCATTAAAAAAGCATATGATGTATTTGTGAAGCACAGAGTTTCCGGCATGGTGGAAGGAAAGGAGTTCTTTTGGTTGATGTGATTTAATTGTGCCACAAAATACCAAAGAGCCAAGCTGCCATTCCCAGCCTCCTGCCGCTCTCGGCTCTCTGGGGAGGATGGGGCACACTGGCCCCTTTATCATCCTACAAACTTCTCTGCCCTGCTTGAAGCTCCCCAGCTCCTTCCTTGCCGCATTTTAGAAAGCAGTTGGCCAATTACCTTGATCTGCATCAAACCAAGAGCCTCTGTGTCACACAGAGATGATGCGGCTCCCTGCGGGTGTTTGATCCCAGCTGTGGCAGCCACGGCAATGTAGGTGGCTGAATCCCATCCAGGTCGGACTTTGCAGCTCCCTCCTGAGCTGACCCAAATGTCTCTGTGCTATAGGAGACAGATCTCCTTGTCCCAACAAAAGCTCCTTCACTGTCCTGGCCCATGAAGACCCCAAAGCCCGTTTAGCCTGCAGCAGGACCAGCAGTGCTGGCACGAGGGATGAGCCTGCTGGAATCAAAGGGCACTTTGGATGCCATGGAGCATTTACATTCAAAAGTCTCTGAAAGGTTTGGGATTTATCTCCGTGCTGGGAGGGAGCCTTATTAGTGGCTTTTGGGTACACCGCTCCTGAATAATGAGGACAATCCTGTCTCAGGAAGATAAATCCCAATATAATGATGCCATTGTCTTTCCTTATTATAACTCCCTGTCAGCCCCTCATTTAACTGCTGGTTTACCCAAAGATTGTGGCTGGCTGGTTTAGCACAGGAGGATAATACAATGCTTTTTAATTGCCACCCCATCTAAAATTAGCCCTTTCTTCTTTGGCTAATGAGCCACAGCGCAGCCCTTTGGGGAGCGCAGTTTGAGCAAGGCCAGCTCCAGCTCCTCATCCTCATGGCTGTGCTGGATCTGCTTCTCCACATCCTGCAGGAGATCACCTGTCCCTCCAGAGCAGCCGATGCTCTGCTCCAATCCCTCCTTTCCTCCACCTTCCTGCTTTGCACAGGAACAGGAATCTTGGGGAAAGGTTTCTTCAGCTTTGCAAATTCTCCTAAAATTATCACATGAAAGAAAGTGGCTGAGAGAAACAACCTGAGGACAGAAATACTGCCTGGAAATAAATTTGGGAGGATATATTTCTGCTGTGACAGGTATGGGGAGTGCCAGAGTTGGACTGAACAGTCAGGAGGCTCGTGGGTCATTATGAGTTCAACTCAGTTACCAGGGGATGCAAAGGCAGATGGAGATGGATGTATTGTAAGAAGGTTTTCTGGAGATGATTTGAGCAATTTCAACTCACTGCCATGGTTGGGATCGACTTGAAAGTTTCCTAATGAATTTCTTTGTCAGGAGGAAATTGGGCTGTTGAGTAGAGGAATGTGCAGAATAGAAAAGCAGGGTTCTTTCTGTTGAAAATCCACCAGTGAAGAATCCAACTACAGCTGAAATTCCTGAACCTCTTGATGTGGAGGCTCTGGGGGTATCCCTGTGTCCCTGAGTCCCCGTGTCTGAGGGCAGGGTTTTGCAGGAGCTGCCCTGCTGCAAGCACAGGCAGGGTGAGGTCATGGTGAGGACCTGGCAGCTCCTCAGAAGGAGAGGTTTGTCCTCAGGATGCAGGAGCAGCCTGGAGGCTCCTCCTGCCTCTTTTCCCCTGTAATGTGACGCTCTATGAATATTGTAATGAATACAATTGTGCCCTGAAAAAAAAGAAAACTCATTTATTTGTGAGGTTATTTGATTTCCTATGAAATACCTCATCTAGCAGCCCCCTCCATTAGAAACCCTCTGGAGCCATGCAAGAAAAATACAAAGCTTATTATTTAAATTAATAAAGCAGCTGCAAATTTCTGCTGCATTTTAAAATATTACTATCGAAAATATTCTTCCATGGATCATTTTCCTGAGATTTTCTTCCTGAATATTCCTAATTATGGCTATAATTAATTTTAACAAGTCATCCAGCATCAATTCCATCGTAACTTGCAAGTGTCCTGCAGCTGGCTTTAAAAAAAAAAATTTCTAAGCTTTACCCTCCTTTGGCTGCCTCTGTAATGAAACCTGGGATTACTTAAGGAATTGGCACTTGGCCCCAACAATGCAAAATTGCCTGGTCCTCAGTCAGAGCTGCTGCTGTCCAGCCCGTGATGGATGGCATCATTCACAGCTTTTATGGGCCCAGCGAAAGAGGCCAATCTGTCCAAGCTGATAAATCTCAATCTTCTGCAATATTTCATGGTTCTACCAGACATATGTATGAAGCCAACATGACGCTTCATTTTCCCAGGAAAAGAGCTCCTCCAAGGTCAATGGCCAGCACCACAGTCCTTGGACAAACTCTGACCTCTGGGGAGGACAGCGGGAAGGTCTGGGTGGAGATTGGGAAAAAGACTTGCAAAGTCTGGATGGAGGCTGGAAGAGTCTGGATGAAGGTTAAGAAGGAGGCAGGGAAGGTCTGGATGGAGACTGGAAAGGTCTAGATGAAGACTGGAAAGAAGGCTTGGAAGGTCTGGATGGAGATTGGGAAGGTCTGAATGGAAAAGGTGGATGGAGAAAGGTGGATCAGTGAGTGCTTTAGAGTCTCATCTCCATCTCCCACACCATCAGACCTCCCTACAAGAAGAGATTCCAGCTACTTGTGGACACCCAAGGGCATGGGAGCCCTCAAAGGGCACCTCAGACTGAACTTCACCATGTTGTTCTCATAAAAGCAAGGAAAAAATTGAGCTACCAAAATAAAGAGAAATTCAGAGCAGGGCTGGCAGGCTTGTCTTTAATTCCTATATGAGTGTATTCCTAGCATTCCTCTCCATTGATTTCCTTTGTCATTGCAAATCCATCCAGAGGTAGGCCACAGGGCTGGGATTGTGGCAGCAGAATTTGGGGTGTGTTCGTGCCTACTCCCACAGATCTGGGTTTGGGCTATTGTCACTGGATGGGAAAATGAATTTTTCCTGCTGGGCTCTTGCTGTGATCTTCTGTGACCCTTGTTAGATCCCCCACCAGCCAAGCTGGGGCTGCCTTGAAAATTGTGAAAATATTGAAGTACAGTCTGGTTTTATCTCCTGGTGCTGCATTGTGATTCCCAGGCTGTGTTTGCAGAACACCGTGCCAGCCAAAACATTCCTGGATGCCCCGTGTGACGTGCTGAGGTTTCTCTGCGCCCCATGCCATCATCCTGGGGGAATGCTGGTGTCTCCTCTCTTGGGCTGTGCCTCTAATATGGGTGCCTCAGGGTGCCAACAGTCCCTGAAGGACAAATACCCAGGAAAACATCAGGAAATCAGAAGTAAAAGGGGACCCAGAGCCATAATTTCACTTTAAATTCTTGATTCCCACAGCCTTTGGTGCCTGCTCAGATGCCCGTCCCAGTGGCAGCATGCCTGGATCCCAATCCCAGGGAAGACTGTGCTTTTAGCATCCAGAGCAAGGAAAGCAGGGAGGGAGAACATTAGAAGAATTCAATTGACTGCAAAGCCCCTGAGAACATGAAATACGCTCTCTACATACACAGGATTTAGTGATGATAGCACGAATCTGGGAAAAAAATAATTTCCTCTTTACTGCAGCTTGAAAGGGTGAAATCGAGGCTGACCAGCAGCCACTGCTTTATCCTCCAATTTACTGCTCTCACTCCCAGCCTGGCCCTGAGAGCCTGGCTTCCTTTGTACCATTTTTCTCTTAGTAGGTTTTATCTATGTCCAGAGCTTTGTACCTGCAGAGCCAAACCTGCCTTGACTCCTGCCCAGGCACTGCTCCAAGCCCTGCTGAGCCTGGAGAGCTGCAGGACCTGGTGGGGTGGTGCTGGATGGTGGGGACAGGAATTCTGCCAGGGTACAGTGCCAGGAGTAGGGTGGAGCCATGGGGGCTTTGCATTGCACTGTCAGGCCAGGAATAGCTCAAGGAAAGCAAATGGATCCAGCCATGCCTCAGTTTCCCTCCCCATCCTGATTAAGCCTCCCAGGAGGTATCACAGGTTGAGGAGGGGTGTGAGAGGCTCAGAGACCTCCTACTCTGGCCTGGCCATCCAGAAGGGACCCTGCCAGCCCAGGGGACCCTGAGGCACCTGAGACAATCTTGATTTTCACACAAGCTCAGTTTCCCAGCAGGCTCTGGTGAGATTTGCTGGAGGTGCCAGATCTATCTCTAAGCACTATTTTCCAGCTCCTGCCTGACCTGGGGTCTCCTGCATCTTCCTCTGGTCTCATTCCCAGCCCTCCCTGTCCCCACAGAATAAACCCAGTTAAAGTTGCCCTGTGCTTGGCTGAAGACATTTAATCACTGTCTGGACGTGATGGAAATATGAGCTACTCCCGGGCCAGTCAGGACACGCTCTTCTTGCACAGATGAAG
The DNA here is from genome assembly GCA_013400075.1 of Hippolais icterina. Classification (NCBI taxonomy): domain Eukaryota; kingdom Metazoa; phylum Chordata; class Aves; order Passeriformes; family Sylviidae; genus Hippolais; species Hippolais icterina. The sequence continues at coordinate 631,548 of VWYN01003338.1, forward strand.
ATGAGCAAGGAGCCATCTGAGCATGAAATAGTTGTCAGGCTTCCAGAGGGTCACAAGATATATGGATTATGAAGTAGAGACTCCCACAGATCTCAGATTATCAAACACAAAGACTGCAGGAGATTGCTCCAATCGCAGGAGTGCTGTTCTGAATTTAGAGCTGGGCTGGAGCACCAGTCCAGGTGCTGCTGGAGTCCACAGGGCTCTGCTCACAAGCGTTGGGTTCACCCCAAATTCAGCTGTCCCTGCACAAAACTTCTCGGCATCAGAATCCTCTCATACCTGTTTCTGTCTCCACTCATGGGAATGGGCAGGTTTGGGGTATGGTTCTGTCCTGGAGAGCAGAGGCCACCCAAAGGTTAGAGCACTTGGAGGACTGGAGATTGGGATGAAACTGGACACTTTGGGAACAGGAATGAGCAGGACTGGCAGTGTTAGGTTCGGTGGGAGCCATCCCGTGGGTGTGGATCAGTCACGGGAAACCTGTCAGGAGTAGGGGAATCCCTGGGTGCCTAAGATCCAGGAGATGCTTCTGCTCATGGGAGGAGCCTGCTGTGCCCCTGAGCCCCTTCCCAGAGCCCCGGAGATAGGGAGAAGCGAGGCCATCACAGCTGTTGATGCTCAGAGGTGACAAGGCTCCTCGGGATTTATCAGTGCCCTTGGCTCTGAGCTGCACCCTGCAATGACCTCACCATCCCCTTTTCCCACCGCCTTTTCCAGGTTATAGGAGTTGCAGCTGAGGGTCTCTCCTTTCCACCGTGTCCCAGTGCTGATGGCTGGGAGCGTGGCCAGGAGAGCCATGGCTCACTGGACTCCTTTCCCCAGGAGGAGCCACTAACACTGGTGATGCCTGTGGGCTGCCAGGGCTGCAGGAGCAGGGCGGGGGCTCACTCACTCACTCAGGACTTCCAGCCCCAAGTCACACCCTGAGCTCACCCCCAGGCACTGCCTATTCCAGATTCCGGGGGAACAGCTCACAGCTTGCCTGTGAGCCAAGGACCCAACAGAGAGCTGCAAGCACCTCTCCCTCTCCATGTTTCTGCTCTGCCCGTGCCCCTCTCTTTATCCTTCCAGCCCTCCTAGTACTGAGAAGTTTCCCTGGTATGTCCTTACAGATCCCAGGCACAACTGTTCATTAAACCCAGGCCTAGCAGGGAGCACAGCCGTGCACCACCCTTAGCTTGGTGCATGACTGCTCATTCTGCCTTTCACCACCACCCACCAGTTATTCCTCCCCAAAGCCCAGGCTCAGCCCAATTTGAATTAATTGCAATAGTCAGATGTCAGCTGCTTTTATGTAACACTCCCGTGTAATTCCATCTTCTCGTTTCCTCTCCCCCACTAATTTATTCACTCCAGGTTTCTTTAAATCATCCCAGCCTTTTGTTCCTTATTTTTTTTTTCCTTTCCACAGGGTCTCTTTGCAAATCGTGTTCCTAATCCAAGGACTTGGCATTCCCTAGGTAGCCGGGGTGAGCAGGAGCAAACCCCAGGGGACTGGAACAGCATGGCAAGCGCCTTCTCATGGGTTTTGCTGTGCTGAGGCTGCCCATGATTCCCTCCTTTCCTAATTACTTCTATTTCAGTGTTTTCTTCTACTGCTTCAGCAGAGAGACAGGCTAGACTTTTAAAACTTGCAGCATTAACACACACACACACACATATATATATATATATTATTCTTTCCACTGATAAATTGTGAAGATCTGAAGTACAGTTATTGTTCTCCAATACAGTTAGATGAGGAATTGCCCTGTGCACTTATTGATCTCCAGTAGGTCAAATATTAGAAAAACATCCCTGCTGGAGGAGAGAGGCTTGGCCTCTGCTTCCTTCCCCAGCTGTGCCGAGAGGTGCTGGGATGTGCTGGGCTGGACCCCACGGATGCAGCATCCGTGGCAGAGCTCACTGGCCCCAGCAGTGAGCCACCTGAGGACTCACATCTCTCTTAGCACTCCTTCTCACGGAAATGACTCTTCATTTAGCTCTTGTGTTGACAGGGCTCAAATTAAGAGACAATTAAGGTGGCTCTGAGAGATGTTCATGAGTCCTTCTGAGCAGGCAGCTCTCTTGTAGAGAGCCCAGCACCCCAATTCCTGCAGAACCCAAGGGATAATTACCCCAATCTTCATTTGCACATCAGGGTTAATCCAGCACCCCAGTTCCTGCAGAACTCAGAGGATAATTACCTTGGATTTCATCTGCACATCAGGGTTAACCCTTCACTCCTTAATCCACCCCCACATGCCAGCAAACATCCCGAGCAGAGTTAGGCAGGGACTATCCATCACCATGCTGGAAGAGTCTCAGAGTGGGCTTGGCAATACCTGGGCCCTGCAAGAAGAGCTATGGAGGCATTAGGACTGAAAAGTCATCTTATTTGCTTATTGATTTCCAATAAAATCTAATAATTAGAAAAACAGCCCTACTGACTTGTGTGTGCTGTGCATACAAAGGAAAGAGGCAAAATCCCTTGGAGGGGGGACGGTGCTACCACAGCAGCCCTACAATCCCTCTGGGCTGACAGACAAGTGTCCCTGCAGCTGGCATTAGCCTGTGTCCCGAGGGAGAGGGCAGAGAGCATCAGTGCCAGGAGCCTGGGACATCCCTGGGGTTAGGGAAGGGCTCCTGTGAGGCGAGGGCTGTCACAGACAGGAGCCAGTGCTGTGCTGTGGGTGTGGGGCACCTGAGTGCCAGCGGTGGCACTGCAAACCCCCGTGTGACCTCATCCCTGCCAGCACCACCCACAGCTCTAGTTTGCACCGGTGGGGAGATGCTGCCATGGAAAAGCTGGTGCTGTGGCTCTGAGTGTGTAGGGCCAGGCTGGTCCTGCAGTGACAGGAGTGTCACCTCAGCCAGCGCCAGCACAGGGTCATGGTGATGCTGCTGAGGATCAGCTGTGCCTCCTGTGCAGATAAACAAAGTATTTTTTCTCTCTGCAGGTTCCTAATATAGTGCCTTCTACCCTCTGTAAATAGCACACTGGAAGAGTGGTTTGTCAAAAGCAGGTCTGGGGAATTATCTGAACTCAGCCTGTGTGATGAAAGGCTCTGAGCTGAGGGCCCCATCCTGCATGGGAGGCAGGGAGCTGGGGAATAACAGCAGCACTGAAGTCAGAACACATTTGCTGCCCTTTCCTGGTGTTCTGCTGCCCAGACTGAGCAAAACACCCCCAAGGCGCTGATGTTCCAGTGCCAGGCACAGTGAGGGCTTTCACCCACAGCTTTGCAGAGGACTGACAAAGTGATGGGGAGGTTTTTGCAAGTCAGCCTTTGATGTTTGATGTTTTTTGTTTGATGTTTTACCTTTGGTTCGTGGAACTTTGGAACATTCTCATGCCAAACACCTGAATGTTTGCTTTTTTTCCGCTTCCCAACCTCCCTGATGCCTCCTCACAGCTGTTCTGTTACACTTCCTCTGTTGTTGCAATGCTCCTCTTCACCTAAGAAAGAAAAGAAGTTTTAATTACTTTAGTGAATTGCCCTTGCCAGGGATTTTGGGAATCTCCCAGAGCTGGCACCCCAGCATAGGGCTTGGCCCAGCACCTTAGCCCAGCCAGGGTGGGGCCAGGCACCACTACCTCCTGCCATGGTGGGCACCACCCTTGGCCTCCAGAAACCCTCTGGCCTGTCTAATGAGACTAAGAGATAAATCAGCACAGTACGATAACAGATGGAAGGGTTCCCAGTCTGTGGCTGTTGGCCATTCCCATGGTGGTTTCACATGGCAGGACAGGCCACTTCTCACTCAGCATGTGTCACACTCAGTCCCAGCCACCTGTCCTGGCCTCTTGAGGATCTTCCTTGTCCTTGGTATTTATCAGAGAAGTAATAACCAGGCATTTAACTGGGAAGAGGCTCTACCCAGTGGCCAAGCATGCTGTGGGGCAGGAGCAGAGTTGCTGTAGAGAGACAGGCTCTGCACACCGAGGGAGAGAGGTTCACTCTCATGTGGGGCTGGAACCATAGCTCCAACCTGCCAAGGCTGTCCCATTAGCATTCTGCACCAGCCTGGCTTTCATAAGCTGGTCTGACTCCCTAAGATAAAAAAGTAATAACACTGCCCTCCATTATTTATTAGCTGCCTTTATGTCTCCTGGCAAAAGTCCTTCCTCCTCCCCACGCTGAGCTGCTCTGAGATGTGATGCTGATGTTCCCAAGGCCCAGCACCCAGAGCTTCAGCAGGCTCCAGGAAATCCATCTCCTGGCTCAGGAGTTGTATTCCAGAGGTGACAGGCACTTGTTCAGCTCCTGCCCTGCCTTCCTGGATGCCCAGGGTGGCCTCATGCTCCTGGGACAATTCCCTGCACCTGGCAGGAGAAAACGTGGCAATCAGGGTCTGCCTACGCGGGCTCCCTACAAGGGCACTTGCCTTTTGCCCACATTTCAGGGCTATTACATTGTTGAATTCTAAATTATTTTGCCTCCAAACTCTAAAATTACCACTTCAAACAAAGCATGTGTTCATTGTTCAAGTTGGGCTGCAGGGGTGTCTCTGTTCTTCGGGGTCCTGTGAATTTTTTTTGGTAGATAGGGGTCCCTGGTGTCATGGCCAAGCTTTTCTGGGGTATTCCCTCCACCTTGGAGCTGTGCAGTGGCTCCCTCTCTGCGCTCTGCCTGGATGAGGGACTCAGGCACTGCTGTCCCTGCTCACCCATGATTGTATTGACTCTATTGACTGAATTAATTACAGCTGAGCTTCAATATTGAAATTACTCAGACCTCTGGACAGCCAAGCTGAATCAATTAGTTTTTTAGTGAGAGTCAAAGCCAGCTGAGCAGCAGAGGGACGCTGCACCCCAGGAAAGGAGGCAGAGCAGCTGCCCTTCCTCAGAGATCGCCCCATGCTGCACGTTTAAAGCAATCTTTGTGGGTTTGGCCTACACCAGATCGTTGTTTTAGCCCTGGTTCCCCAGACCTGGCGAGTACATGATTTAATCTGCTGTTTGCCAAGGCTGAGCTGGCTCCTTGGGCAGCTCTGCAGGAGCACACAGCATCCCCACCTTCTGCAGGGGATGGGAAATGTGCTGGGGGGACAGGAAACTCAGAGTCTTGGTGGCTGTGACTCACATAAGTGATATTTCTAAGCCCCAAATATAGATGTGGATAATAGCAATAAAAATTTATCACCAGCTAATACAAAGATGTAGGATTGGGGTTAAAGTATGGATATGTGCTGCTGGCATACTTCATCCAACACCCTGGATTTCCATCAGGAAATGACTCTCTAATGTGCACATGTTCATCTTGCTCACTGCAGCATGCCCTGGCCATGACACTGGGAATTAAGTTACTCTTTCCAACTCTCTCCAGCTCCAGGTGTGCCTCTGCCAGGAGGCTCCTAGTAGGATTTTGGCTTAGTCTGGTGCACAGCCCATTCCAGCTTTAAGTTCCTTCACCTTTCACTGTCACTGCTCTGGCTGCAGAAACAGCAGTGCTGTTGCACATCCAGGAATCCAGCTGGAGATTTCCTGGATTTTTTGGGAGAAGCACCTGGAGGGATGGCTCTGCTGGGGCATAGCTGGCTCCTCATTGGTGGCAGGCGGTGGCATTGCCATAGCAATGGTCACCTAAGAAACAGAGAGGTGCAGACATGCCAGAGCAGCGATGTTGTCTCTTTTTACCTGACCAGGTGGGTTGGCTCAGCTTGGCATCCAGCCCTGGTGAGGAAATCCAGAGCAGAGCCCAAAAGTAGCCCCTGCTCCATGCCCCATCCTTGGCACAAGCCACCCCACAGCAGAGGGCCATCATGGCCCATCAGGTGTCTCCTGTAGGTGTAGGAGAGGTTCAGGACCAAATGGAATGAGCTGGGATCAAGGGAATCAATCCCAAAATATAGAAGGCCCCACGGAGATCAGGACTTCAGCTCCTTCCCAACCTCAGCCTCCTACTTTGGACTAAAAATCTTCTTTCCTCCTCCTGAACCTTCCAGGAGCAGAAACTTCCCAACCTCCTAAGCTGTCAACATGTCTTGCTTAAATAAGATCTTCACAGGGATGCTCTTTGGATCCTGGCAGTTTTATTTATTTAGTTGGTTTAGTTTAAGATTAATCATAAATGGGGAAAGTGCCAGAGACATACAAAAGAGATTCTAAATAATTCTGAGTGATTGAGAGCACCGTGATTAATGGGATCTGCTGATGCCATTCGAGTGGAAGCAGCCTTCCAAAAAATAGATTTATGTTAAATGGAAAAATACAATAATGTCATTCACAACAGGAGAAAACACACGGTGGCAGAACCTGCCCTGAATGGCCGTCAGACACAATTCAGCCTCACAATGAACCAAACTTAACTCCTCTAAGCTCGTTGTGTCCTGATTCTAAATCCATTCATTAGATTTTATTATCTTCAGTCCTCCCCAAGTGTAATATATTCTTTCTTACAGAATTCACCGTGCTTCATATCAGGCATGGTTTAATATTTCATGCAGTTCATTAAGTAACACATTCAGTTCAGCTCACAATGCTTCACTCCAAATCCCATATTCATCCCTGTGAAACCCCCAAGAAACAGAAAAAATGGGGAGGTGGAGAGACACAGGGTTGAAGCAAGATGATTCTGTGAATGGATTCTGGTAATTAAAGGAATTTTGCCAAAGGAGAGGGAGTGAGGACAATCCTGGGTCCCTTCCTGCCTGTTGCCCTGGGGCAGCACAGCTTGGAAGAGGATGTCTGGATTTTCCTTCATCCTTGTCATGCTGAGCAGGGCTGTGATTCCTCCCTTCTGCTACACTCCAGACATGAACCAGGGAGAGCTGCTGCTCATTCTGTGCTCACCCCACAAGTCTGATTAAAGCCATAAACCCTGCAAGTGAGCTGAGAATGGTGAACTGATAGCTCAGCTTGCTCTGGGGCTGAGGGCAGCGAGGGCTTTGTACAGGCTCTGCGTGAGTTTAGCCACCTGATTTCAGTTTGGGGTTTCCAGCTGAAGTGCCTTGAGTGAGCTGTAGCCCCACAGGCCCTGCCTGCCTCCATCCACACACCAGCCCTGCAGCCCAGCTCTATCAGCCCAGCTCCTCCTCGGTGCCACCGGAGTCTCTGCAGGGCACTGCTGCCACGGAGGGGACATGGGGCAGGAGGAGCACTGCAAGTGTCCCTGCACCCTCCCAGGACTCTGCACAGTGAGGAGCGTATTCTCTCAAAGGACCTTCTTCCATTTCAGGGCAGGACCCTGGCAGGAGGAGGCTGAGGGGAGGTACTTCACTCCACACACAAGAAACGTCTTTTGGTTGGAAGTTAGACAGAGCCAGCAGTGGGTGGGAATTTCTGCCCTGCTCCAGAATATGGTGAAATGCCGGAAATTTCTCCAAGGAGGGTGTATCAAGTCCCTGCATCCACAAGGACACTCTGTCTGATCAGACAAGGCTTCTGTGCAGAGGAGAAGTCTATTATTCCTTCATGTGATGAAAATTAATAATTTATACAGGGACAAAGTGACTTCGCCGTACTTTCTTGTTAGCTGTGTTTCCTTCTCGGCAGTGACAGGGATTCCAGAAGGGATCTGAGGGAGGAATAATGGGAATGGATGAAGATGCCCCTGTGAAGGGCAGAGTGAGCAGCCCTTGTTCTGCTGCCCCATGAGCACATGGGCTCCGTGTTGGGACCAGACAGTGCCCCAGCAATAAATATCTCTGGCTGCCCCGTGCATACCAAATGAAGATGTGTGTTCTACCCAGCTCTCCAGAGCCGGGAATGTCACCAGTGTTCCACAGAACCCTTCTGTCCTTGGCAGAGGGACCCCACTAGTGCCTGAGCTTAGAAAGGAGGACCTTGGGGATGCTTTATTCAAAGGCAAGGGAACGGCAGAGTGCCAAGCTGGGACTGTCCAATGCTACTGATCAGAGGGATGTTCTGGGGCATGGCTCTCACTCCTGCATCTCTCTTTTTCTCTCCAACACTTGCTTTCTCTAGCTGTGCACAACAGTCAAGGTGAGGAGAGTCTCATTCCTTATGTCACACTCAGCAGAAGGAGGAACTCTTTGGAGGTCTCCAGTTCCTACTCCCTGGCAATCCCAGTCCTTCCTGAGGGCAGCACCAACCTGCCAGCAACAGATAAGCCCAGTCCTGCAAAAATTCTGTTTTCAGCTGTCCTCTCATACACATGTTCATGCTCAGGACCTGTTTCTCCCTTGGCAAAGGGAACCTGTGTTCACTGATAATTCAGTGTGCTGGCACCAGCAGTGGCAATGCATGTGGTGCTTCAGGGCCAGGATACCTGCCTGGGGACAAGGCCTCGAGTTTGGCCTCAAGGGGGATTTGTCCTCCTTAGTGCTGCTTTGCACAAGTGTTGCCTTTGCACAAGTGTTCCTTTTGCACAAGTGTTCCCTTGCTCTCATCCTTCTCTCTTTCTCCCCCTCTCCTCTCAGCCCCTGCTGCCCCATCCCAAATGCCAGGAGCTGTTTGGTGTTGGGTCTCATCCTCCCCCTCTAGAAAGACAAAAATTCCCCCAGTGTCTGGTAGACCCAAGAATCAGGGCTGGAAGAGAGATTTGGACTTGGGCATTTCAAATGAGGATGGATGGCTATCCAGCAGCTCTCTCTTGGGGTTTTATTTCCTTCCCGTGCAACATTCCTGCCTTCATCACTGGGCTGGATTTCTGCCTTTTTTCCTTTTCCTCCTCCCACTAGATTTGCTTGCACAGAAGAATCACAAGAACAGAAGGTGAAGCTAGATCTTTCTCCCTTTTTTAAAAAAAATCATTTTGGCATCCATTGCCTGCGTTTTACCAAACTGCTCCAATTCCTCTTCCCCAGTGCCCACGCTGCCTGCCCAGCACGGGGGACACACAGCGCCAACAGCGCCAGCCGTGGTGGCCATCGATTCACTGCAAGAGGAGGGGGTGGCAGAAACACCAACCCAAACCCCAGGGGAAGCACCTGTGTGGGTTTGGATTGCCCTCTGATGAGGAGCTGCTCCATCAGGAGCGGAGCTGAGGTCGCTGCTGTCTCCCAGTGGGTGTGAAAAGAGTCATCACCATGGGTGGAAGCCTTGGAGCTCCCCACCTTCATCCTCCTTGCCTGTCCTAAATGCAGTCAGCGTGTTTAATCATCCTTCCCACCTTTTCTTTGAAGCCTTCCCAGCTTTACTACATCCCTTTCCACCTGTGCAGCTCTCAGTGTGTGGGTGCATGGGGAATTTATCCAGTGGCAGCGTGATTGGGGCTGTTTTGCTCTGCTCTTCTCTGAGTAATCCCTAACATTCGAGATGCATTTTTTCTTTTATCTCTGCTGAGCAATGAGCTGATGTATTTGGAGATCTATCTATTATAACCCTGAGATCTTGTTCCTGAGAGTTAATAGTCAGCTCAGAGCTCATCTTTTTATTTCTGAAGTTGGGGATGGCTTCTCCCACATGCACCTCTATCCACACTGCATTTCTCCTGACACTTTCTTGGCCAGTCACTCCCTTCAAGGTCCTTCTCCAATTCCTCACCGTCACTCCTTGTGCTTAATATCCTAAATAATTTGGAAACATTAACAAAAACCTCTCATTTCACTCTCTACTCCCTTCCTGTCCCAGGGAGCCTCCATACAGGGTCTAGGAGAAATTTTTGGGAAACTCATGGACCCACAGAAAAACTGTGACCTACAGAAAGGGATGGGAGAGAAGAACCCATGTGGCTGCCTATGGTCCTGATGGGCATCAGCATCTGGGAGCAGTGGGGGCAGGCTCCAGGCAATCCAAGCAACAGATATGTGCAGGGACAACTTGGTTTTTGATACATTACCCCCAAGATTCATCAGTAAATGGGATTGAAGAGCCTTTAATGACCATAAAGAGTGAAAAATTCCAGTAGAGGGATGGCTATAGCTTTCCTGCTTGAGCAGATGCTCGTCAGAATTGGTACTCTCCAGGGAATAGTTCCAGAAGGTGGATGGAATAAAGTGATTCACAGTATTAAAAAAATAAAATAAAAAGAGAGACATCAGAGCTCCTGGATGCTGTTCAGTTGGCACCGGGAAGGCTGCAAATAACAGACGCCCAAGGGAATCAATGCTTGAAGCCAAAGCAATTTGGGTAACAGGACAGGCTTGGGGGGAAAAAAACCACACAGATTTTGGATTCCACTGCACATCGGTGCTAAAAAAGAAGCCACGCATGTTGTGAATGCACAGCCCAGGAACAAATTTTGTAGGCACATGCCTGATGTGGCACGTGGTGTGCTCATTCCTATTATTGATAATAGCTAACTGCAGCTCCTCCCCCTCTTTTCCCTGCTCAGCCATGGAAAACATGGGATCCAGATGCTGTTAAACAGCTTTAGAAATTTCCAGGTGAACATCTATTGGCTGTTTTGAGGGTCTGCCTTGAACTTGCAAGGTTTACAGAGAAGAGCAGCTGTCTCCAGGGTGGGATGGATCCATTTGTTTCCTATATTGGCACCTAAAAGGATTGGAGAGGGATGGAGAGGCACATTCCATCCAAGTAGCTCTGGCATTGGCTTTATCTGACCAGTGAGGCTGTGCTGCAAGAATGGCAGGATTTAATCTGACCGGAACTACTTCTCTTAAAAATGTCAGATGATGCCCCAAGCCCCCACAGAACTAGGAGGATGTTTTCCTTCTGCAAACCAGAATCAAACCTCTCCATTCCCCTTTATCTCACTTATAAGCCCCGGGGAATCCCTGGGAAGCTGGTAATAAATCAACTTTTCTCTGTGAGGAGAGGAAGAAATGTTCTTCATCTTCCTTTCCCCAAGCCACAGTCTAGCCTCTATGCTCTCCATATTTCTGCCTGTGTAAAGTGACAAGGGACACGTCACTGCTCCGACAGCCACCTCAGCCAGGCCTGCAGAGCAACGTGGGCAAAAAATGGGGAAGTTCTGTGCCTCTGAGCCACCCCTAGTGCTGCCCCTGCTGAGACTGCTGCAGGACAAAATGACTGACACCTGCCAGTGTCCTATCACCCTTTCTCATAAAATGGGTTGGGATGGAAGGGACCTTAAGGACCATCCACCCCTGCCATGGACACCTTCCACTGTCCCAGGCTGCTCCAAGCCCCAGTGTCCANCCTGGCTCCAGTGCAGAGGGGCTCCAGCCCATAGATTATCTCTGTGGCTTCCTCTGGACTCATCCAGCAGCTCCAGCTCCTCCTGCTGTTGGGCATTGCAGAGCTGGAGGCAGCTCTCTGGGGGTAGTCTCACCTGAGTGGAGCAGAGGGGGTCTGCTGTGATTTATGACAGTGTTGGTCTATTTAAGTGTAGCATTTTCTTTGTGGCTAGTAATATTCACAGTGACCTTTCTATACCTGACATCAATTCTATCTGAAACTTCCAAAAACTTAGTTGATTAAAGATGTTGGGGAAATTTACCAGGTTGGTAAAACAACTCCATCCACATCAACAATTGATGTCCCAGCCCTGGGGGACCCGGGATGTCTCTGCTTGGATTGCAGATGGTCTGTCACCATCAGGAAAGCCCCTGAGAGCTGCTGTAGCACCATTCCCCAGAGAGATCTGGCACTGCAGCAGCTGCTGGTCTTTGCTGGTGAGCTGTTCATCCACACCCAGGTCTCCTGCCCCTCCCTGGGGCTTCCCAGTGTCCTTGCTGAGGTCATGTCTTGGCATTATGACTACTGGTGGCTCTCATAGCACGTGTGGTGTTTCTCCTGGGGCTTTCACACACAAACATTTCCCTTTTTTCTAAATCTACAGCAGTGTCCACCCAGGTCCTCTGCAGTGCCACAGACCCTAGGCTCTGCCTTAAAGGGCAACAAAAAAAATCCCTTTCTGCTCAGAGCCCAGAGATGTGCTGGGTGATTTGCAGACTAAACCCAGTGAGTTTGGTGGTTCTGGTCCCCCAGAAGTGATGGACAAGCCGTTGGCCAGTGGGGTGGTGAGGCCACCCCAAGAAGCCCCTTGACTGGCCATGGCAAAGTTTTGTAGGTGAGATGATGTTTCCTGTGGGGACTGGAGGAAGATGGAGCAGAGCAACAGGGACAGAGCAGCTGCAAGCTGAGTGTCCATGACGGATGGCAAAACCACCATCAGATTGCAGATTCTGCCCTAAATCTCCAGCTCCACCATTTTTCAGCACCCTGGGGAGGAGCGCCCCCATCAGATGCCACCTGGGCCACCCATCTCCACCACCACATGGGGCCAGACACCAGTGTTCCAAAATGCCATGCGAGGGCACCTTGGCACTCAGCTCATCCCAGGAGGGGGATGAGGATGAGGCTGGAGCGGGTGCCAGCGGGGGGACGGAAGCGTGGCTCACCCCCGGCCCCTGACTCATAGTGGGTCCCCACGGGCTCATGACAGCGTGGCTGCCTGCAGTCGTCTATGGCAACTGAACCAGCTTGGAAGGCTGCACTGCCTGTGTGGGCTTGAAATTGTGGTTGGTTTTGTTCCCTATCAGGAAGAAAATAAAAAAAAAAAAAGACAATCTGATTTGTATGTAACTCTGAATAAATTCCTTGTTAACCTTTACAGCCATCTGGAGGGAGTTACTCCTTGCTGCAGGGCCGTGGGAGGGAGCGAAGCCTCTGCTGGCAGATTTTGCAGGGGTTGGCACGGAGGGAGCTGGAAGCCCGTGCTGGGTAGGAGCCAAGAGCCCTGGAAGAACACCCACCGGACCCAGGAGGTGCAGGATGCTGGGCTTTGGAGTGGCCTGGTTTGCTGGGAGTCATGGGGTGTGTCGGGCTGCCCCTCGCCTCCCAGTGTGGGGCACAGGGCATGGGAATAGCCCCTCACTGCTAGTCCTGGGTGTGAGCAGAGAGGGGAACTGCCTTGCTGAGGGAGAGGTGTCCCCAGGCTGACACCGTGCTGGGCGCCCCATTCATGGCAGGGTCACGCTGCCCCAGTGCCACAGCCCTGCTGGAGACCTGAGCTCTGGGCTTTGCAGCTGGGGGTTGAGGGTTCAGGTCTGCTCCAGGTGCTGTGTCTGGGGCATGAGGGAAGAGCTAGATCAGACCTGAAGGCCCATCCAGGCCATCCACACCCACAGAGCATGATTCAGCCAAAGACTTCTCCCTCTCAGAACTCTGCAGCAGTCCCTGGTAAATCTGCTCTGAACCTGCAGGGAATTCCTTCTCCTTCAAATGCTTCCTGTGGAGTCTCCTCTTTACAGGCACTATGTCTGACAGTCCTTACCTGTGTCTGACAGTCCTTACCTGGGTCTGACAGTCCTCACCTGTGTCTGACAGTCCTTACCTGGGTCTGACAGTCCTCACCTGTGTCTGACAGTCCTTACCTGGGTCTGACAGTCCTTACCTGGGTCTGACAGTCCTCACCTGTGTCTGACAGTCCTCACCTGGGTCTGACAGTCCTTACCTGGGTTTGGCAGTCTTCACCTGTATCTGGCAGTCCTTACCTGGGTTTGGCAGTCCTTACCTGTATCTGACAGTCTTCACCTGTATCTGACAGTCCTCACCTGGGTTTGGCAGTCTTTACCTGTGTCTGACAGTCCTCACCTGTGTCTGACAGTCCTTACCTGGGTCTGACAGTCCTTACCTGTGTCTGACAGTCCTCACCTGTGTCTGACAGTCCTTACCTGGGTCTGACAGTCTTCACCTGTGTCTGACAGTTCTTACCTGGGTTTGGCAGTCTTCACCTGTATCTGACAGTCCTTACCTGGGTTTGGCAGTCCTTACCTGTATCTGACAGTCTTCACCTGTATCTGACAGTCCTCACCTGGGTTTGGCAGTCTTTACCTGTGTCTGACAGTCCTCACCTGTGTCTGACAGTCCTCACCTGTGTCTGACAGTCCTCACCTGGGTCTGACAGTCCTTACCTGTGTCTGACAGTCCTCACCTGTGTCTGACAGTCCTTACCTGGGTCTGACAGTCTTCACCTGTGTCTGACAGTTCTTACCTGGGTTTGGCAGTCTTCATCGGGGTCTGGCAACCTTACCTGGGTCTGACAATCCTTACCTGCACCTCATGCAGCCCTGCCTGTCCCCTGGCAGTGCTGGTTGGCAGGAGGGATGAGCACAGAGGACAGGGAGCACTGCCACCCCTCTGGCAGCCCCATGGCAGCCCAGACAATGGAAGCAATTGCAATTTCTGCAGATGAGAGGGAGAAGGGGCAGCACCAGCCAGATAAACACAATGCAACTTTATTTTCTTTCTTTCTCTGTTCCTTTTAAAATTTATAAATATTTTGAAAGCTTTCCAAAGGGAGGGAAAAAACCACCAAGTTGTTCATGAGTGGCTCAATGCAGTGTCACTGTGTTCATTAAGAAAGAAGGAAATCAAGTCATTACGGGGCTGAATAAAGAAGAATCTTTTGGTTGACTAAGAGAGGGGAATGCACTTGCAACGGGTGGGATAAAACAGGAGCATGGCTGCTTTCCAGTCCTACTGAGCTCTGTCTGAAGGTCTTAATTAAAAGCAGCTCAAAATAAAAAAAAAAAAAAAAAGCCAACGAGAAAAGGAATTTACGACACAAAAGAAATAAATTGGATCTCAGATGCCTCTATACATATTTAATCATTAGGATGCTGATGAAGAGGAATCTTTAATATGAGCTGCCTCCATCCAGCTTTGCTCGCCAAGGGCTCTGGGGGAGGCACTGTGCCTGGCTGCCAGCAGATTTGGCTGGTGCAAGGGATGTCACCAAGGTGCACAGCTGCAAATTGGCAGCCAGAGAGGAGAAAACCCAACCTTTGGGTCTGGGAGCTTGGCTGGAACAATGGTGGGATCAGGGACCTCCTTGGAGAGCTCTCCAAGCTCGATGGTTTGGCCTCCAGAGACACCAAAGGTCAGTGAGGCTCTGCCTTGATCCCAAGAGCATCTAAAGCCAGGCTGGGCATGGTAAATCCTGCCTCAGCCTCTGCCTCCGTGGAGCAAGAGGGATGATCACAGCCCTCTATCATTTTTAAGCCAATTCTCTCTCATTTTTAAGCCAGTCTCACTAAGGCCTCTCTAAACTCATTTAATTCATTTTGCCATCTTAGCTTTGATAACCGCAAAGATTATTCACCTTTACCCCATGGCAAATTCTGACTCTACTGAACCTTCTTCCCATTTTTTGATCTCCCTCAACCTCTCGGGAAAACATTTTCACTGCATCTTTAAGGGCTGGGTTTAGATATTATCTCTGTCCCTGTGTTTGTGTTTGCATGGCGCATCCTCATTAATTAGGATGTCTTGTTGGACACAGTGTAGTCTTCAGGGAGTTCCCCTGGTGATTTGTTTACAGATGTCAGGTTAGCAAGAAATTGGGAGAATAATTGACCTTTCCTGTAAGACTTTGCTAATCCTGTTTCTTCTTAACCGTTTCAAATTTTTAGTGTGCAGTGGTGTTTTTCTTAATCAATTGTTCAGGCTGTGAGAACATTACGGGCGATGTGATCAGGAACACACCGTGGTGATGCAATTTTAATGATTCATTCTCTCTTTCTCATTAATTCATTGCATTTCATATTTCTTCAAGTGCTGACTTTGGAAGTTTTCAAGACTTTAAGTAGTTTTTCTGTTTCATTTTTTTTTTTTCCTATTAACAATTAGAGTGGCCTTCTTGGTATGAGCTGTGTTGCTGCAACAGGCTGTGGGCAGGATCCACTTGCTGGAATGATGCAGGTGCGGAGCAGGGAACTCATCCCAGCTTCAGGACCTGGCATGCCAAAGCAGATTCCAGCTCGAATCCAAGGAGAAGAGTCAGCAGACCATTTCTATTAAAAGCTGTTACTTTTAAACAAGTTAATTTCCCCCATGAATCAAGCTGCTCTAAGGAGAAATCCTGTGTGGCAATCTAAGTATAATTGTGATATTCTCATTAGAAGTGCTCAAACTGAATCGCTTTCATTTTTAATTTTTTTTAAAAGGAATTCAAACTTTTGGAAGTTAAATGACTTGGAAGAGATCCAGCTTTTGATTTAAGGGAAATTGTTCTGTTGTTACTCTGCATTCCAGAAATGATAAAAATCACTTCAGGTTTTGAAAACAAAACCTGGGGAATTGGAACGTTTTATTTCATGCAAAATAAAACTATGGGGCTTTTCCACGTCAATTATTTCAGAGGAGTGATAACATCCCTGATAAAGCAGCTGCGCTAGCACTTAATGCTGCTATTAATATGCAAGGGTGGATCCTTATTCTGATGCCTGACAGTGAGCAAAACAGCAATGAAGTGTTCGGCAAGGAAATCCTTTCTGCAGCTAATCACCTCATTAGAAATTCAGAGATTGTCTTAAACTGATCACTTACAGTCAATTCAGAGCAGAAACAGCGGCGGTAACGGGAGCCAGGCGGGTTCTGGCGCTGGGGACAGCTCTGACCGGGGATCAGGCACACGGAGCCCGAATCTGCCTTTCTCGGGCTCTTCTGCCGCGTTTAAAGCCCTGTTAGCCTCGTCAGTTTATAAATTACACCTTCATTAGTACAAGCTGTTATCTTGTTTCACACGTAGTTGTCAATTTAAGGCAACGTTGCAAATGAGGTGTTATCTCCTGGCTGTAATTGCCGGAGAGATGCTCTGCCGCAGCCCTTCCCAGGCGGGAGAAGGCACTGGGATCGGGAGGTGTGGGGAAGAGGAGGGTGTGAGGATTGGGATGGTGTGGGGATGACGAGGTGGGATGAATTTTCCTGTCTCACCGCTGCAATCAGTGCCAGGGGTTTGGGGCACGGTGGGCACCACTCATCCAGAGGCAGAAGGACACTTGTGCATCTCAATAAGTTAGTTGTTTTAACCCGAGTGCATTCTCCGGGAGAAATATTTAACTGAAAAGTCAAGGCAGCAGAGCAAGGTTCATGAGGTGGAAGAAGACTCTGGATGTTTTGCTTAGAATTAAAAAAACCATGGTGATAATTTAGAAAAAAGCCCTCCACACGTTTCAGGCAGTCTCTTGCCAAAGGCACTCTTGTCCCCTTGGGTTTCCAAGCAAGTCTTGGGAAAGGGAATCGATGGCTGAGCCTTTGTAGCCAGGAGGGAAATCTGATTTTCTTGCTCTCCTTCAGGAATTTTGGAGTCCTAGGGTGCAATTTTTGAGCATTGCTCCCTAGAGCACGGCAGTGTCATCCAACAGGGACCAGGCTGGCATGTCCTGCGTGCTCCGGGCTCACTTCCCAAAGCTCATCCCTGCCTGGTGTGCCCTGGGCAGCAGCACAGCTCTGTGGGTGTGGCTGCAAACCCCCAGCCCGTGCAGAACCAGGCTGGAGGGGGCTGAGCACAGGGCCCTGGGCAGGGGCTCCCAAGGGGCCACATCTCCCAGGGAACACTTCCTCTTTCTTAGGGACTGAGGGAGACAGATACTGATCAGCTCAGCTGGCCTCGCTGGACCTTTAATTTAATAGAATTTAACTGATTTTTGGTTTATTTTATTTGGCCTTTTCTTTTCCCCTTCTCCATTTTTCCTTTTCTCTTTTTGCTTCCCTTTTCCCTTTTCCGTTTTCTTTTTCACTTCTCCATTTTTCCTTCTCCCCGTTCCTGTTTTCCCCTTTCCAAAATAAATTTTGGTTTATTTAGTCTTTTCTTTTTTCCTTCTCCCTTTTTGCTTTTCTTTTTTCCTTTTCCCTTTTTCCCTTTTCCCTTTTCCGTTTTCTTTTTCACTTCTCTCTTTTTCCTTCTCCCTGTTCCTGTTTTCCCCTTTCAAAAATAAATTTTGGGTTATTTTGCCTTTTCTTTCTCCCTTCTCCCTTTTGCCTTTTCTCTTTTTGCTTCTCTTTTTCCCTTTTTCCATCTTCCTTTCCCTTTTTCTCTTTCCTATTCTCCCTTTTCTCTTTCCCCTTCTCCCTTTTCTTTTTCTCCTCTCCCTTTCTCTTTCTCCCTGTTCCCGTTTTCCCCTTTCCCTGCCATTCTGCTGCCTGCCAATCCCTACTGGCAGCACCTTCCAGGCACACAGAGCCAGGCTCTGCAGCCTCTCTGGCTGTGCCCCATTCCCAAGCACATTCCCTCTCCTGGGAGAGGCCAGCACAGCCCTTTCCAGCTGGCCTTGTGCACCAGTGATGGTTTGTTGTATTCCTCTGAGAAATGGTTTTTCCCCTCGGAGCCCCCCTGTAATTTGTACCATATAGTAGGACCCTTCCTCCCTATCTTATCTACTTCTGACCCTATTGGCTGAAGGCCAATATCCTTCCTTGGCCAGAAGACGAGAAAAGACCCCTGTCTTTCCTGTCTCGCTCTCTTGCCCTCTTGCCCTTCTCCCTCTCCGCTCCTGGAACACCACATGGGAGAATAAAGCATGGACTGAAGGTGAGGGGTGAGAGCCACCCTTTTTGATATCTTTATTCTGTCTCTATGAAACATATATCTCTAAAAGCCCTGGGAAACTGAGCTAGCTAAAGCCTTGGGGGTTGGATATAGAGGTAATAAGAGATATATAGTTTCAATGGTTGTCTCGCTCTGTCCTGGGAAAATTTGGGATCTGGGAATATTCCTTGCTCGTTCAGGGCTGTCCCCACACGGGTTGGTGACAGGGCTTTGCCCCAATCACCGTGGGCAGGGACAGCAGAGACATCACCATGGCCCTTCTCGGAGGGACAGATGGCACCATCGTCACAGAGATTTGTGCTCCTGGGGACAAAAAGCTAAACATGTTTAAAGTGAGGCCATTCCAGCTGTCGGGATAACGGAGCATGCCGGGAGGGCAGCAAATCCCTCTCTGGTTGCTCATGGCTTCGTCATCCCGCTCCCCTTCAGCAGGAATGAGACTCCCCCTTGCTGGAAAACAGCCTGGGGAGGATCTCCTGCTCCCTCCTCTGTTCAAAACCAGCTCTCCCTCCCTGCCAAGAGGGTGAGTTTAATTATAAACTAAAACCAGACCCATCTGCTTGGGGGTGTGTGCGTGTTTTTTCCCCAAACTGATGGGGTTTGGCCACTTTTCATCCTAATTTTAGGCACAGAGAAATGAAAATGATGAAACTGGCATGGATGAAGACTACTGCAAAGTGTCCCACAAGCTGCTTTCCTGGCAGTGACATCTCTGCTCTTTTGGGGGTACAGAGTGGAAAAAATGGTAACGAAACAGCAGTGCCACATCCCCATCCCTTTCCCTGTGTTAGTTCTCACCCTTCCTCATGGCATCACAGCAAGGTTCCCACAGGAGTCTCCTGGAGAAGCACAGTGGGAGCAATCCGCCTTCAATTTTGGATTCATTCAGGGTTATTTTAATAAATTCCTCATCAGTATCTGCTGTTGGATGACACTCTCCCCTCTTCTGCTGGGCTGTGTGTTTGTGCTGTGATTATTTAGGTTTGTTTGAACTTTTTCTGTACTATGGGGTTTCTTAATGGAGGGGAAAGTCATGCAATTGCACAAAGCTAAGCAAAACTGGAGCTAAGAGGAGTTGGGGATAATATAAATAAAATAACCCCAAACCAACAGGATAAACAACAGTTATCTGGGTACCATCACAACTCAGACAAGCTGCGCGAGGCATCTGACCCTGGAGAAAGCTGCAGGCAGAGCAAAAGTTCCTTAAATAACTTTTGGCAAAATTATTAAAGCTAAATCAAGTATTGTTTAAGCTAGAATATATTGTAGACAAGACCTGAAAGCTCCCAAGCCTGATTTCTGAGGGCACTTGAAAGCTGTGGGTGTCGGGGACACATCACTGTGTGCCAGGTCTGAGTGGGGCATGGCAGACACACGGAGTCAGAACACAATGTCACAAACTGCAGAGCCACCAGCTTGAAATGAGCCTATTTAATGACAAAATTATATTTCCCAGGGCCGAACCTTCCCCGTGGTTGCACCTGAGGTCTCGGTGTACCCAGCAGTTCTCACTTCTCGGAAGCTCCGTATCCTGGAGGATTATTCCTGTGTAAGGACTCAGTGCCTGCCTGCCATCCCCAAAGGCTTCCCAGGAGTGATGATGAGGAGAATTTTGACTGAGGGAGGCCATTAAGCACTGCTGGTGTGGGAGTGGCTCCCTCTACTCCAGGCTCCCCAGCAGGGCTGACTGTGCTGTTCCAGGGTGTCAGACCCTGAGTTCAGCATGGATTTAACCCCCTGACAAATGGAGGGCCTGAATTAAGGCACCTGAGTTTAGAGCTTGTTTTATGAGCTGACCATGTAATAAACCGAAGAGAGCTGAGCTCAGCAGCCTTCCCCAAGTGGTGCCTCCAGAGCAGACACAAGTCCAGCACAGTGTGAGGCTGTAAAGCAGAACCTGCAGCTGTAAAATCCACGGAGAGTAGGAGCTGGGTCTGTGCCAGGGACTGCTCACAGACCTGGGAAAAGCACCTGGAACTTTGCAGCATGGTGGTCAGATAGGGAGAGAGGGATGAGCCGTCCTGGAAAATGTTCCATGGAACAGTCAGACTCTCCCAGCCATCTCCACTGGGAATGACAGTGAGTGCTGCTGCTAGTGGCTTCCTAGAAGATGGGAAGATCCCCTGGTTATACTCTTTGAGGGTTGTGGCCTATTGGGTCTTTAGTGCTGAGAGTGTGCAGCGTGTTTATTTCCTGCAGGCATGAAAGAACCAGTCCAGAGATGTTTGGATCCAGCTGTCAGGGAGCATGGTGATTCCAGAAGGTTCTTGGTTCCATCCACCTCGAAGCCAAGGCTCCTTCCAGCTCCTCATTCTCGGGAGGTTTGCTACCTCTGCAGGAATTCCTAGCTGATGGATGATCCCAGTGCAAGCTCCATGACATAAGTTGAACTCCAAGATACTGTGACAGGAAAAAGTAAGATTATTCCTTTAATGAAAGGAAATGTGTAATCTTTGAGAGTTGATCTGCCTTTTGGGCTGCCTCTGCCCTTCCATCCCCTGGGGTAACAGTGCATGAAAATTAGGGGTGAAGTCATCAGCAAAGCTGAAGCACAGGAGCAAAGCTGAGTCCTGAATTGTGCGGAAATGGAAACCAGGGCACATTTCATTCCCCTGCCTCATTCCCTGCACTGCACAGAATTTGGCAGAAGTGGCAAATACCTCTTGTTCTTCTCATGTGAGGTTGGACCTCGGATTGCCCAGAGCATTGCTCTCCTGAGCTTGCTCTCCTCACCCATCCTCCCAGCTCTTCTCTTAACTCACCCCAGCATTGGGGAGCTTGTTCTGTTCTCCCAGAAGAGGCCCAGTGAAGCGGGATGGAATTCACAGTTCCAAAGAGTGTTAGCAATAGGGAAGGCTTTATAAAGCCTTCCCTATTGGTAACAAAAGAGAAACTGGAGAGTATCCATCCACCTCTGCCCCTGCCTCTTTTCTTCTCCTACAGAGCTCCCCTCTGAGCTGCTGAACATCTGCCCACCAGTCCCTGGTGCACCACAAGACCTCAAACCCAGCCCAGGAAACTGCAAACCATCCGTGCAGGGGCAGGAGTTCAGGACCTCTGGACTACCAACCAATATGATTGAGCAGAAGCTATTTATTGTTTACACTAAGCTACAGTTATAGATTCTAAGCTGCTTGTTCACGCAGTCACGCATTATTTGATTGGTTCTTCCCCTTGTTCACGTGTCTGGCACGCACCCTTCAGGACACCTCATTGGTCAGAGTCCAGCATCACATTGGGCCTCCTTTACCTAGGTTTTGCATTCTTGGTCTTTGGTTTCTCAGGATCTTAGTTCTTAATTTAACCCTGGTTTTGTCTCAGTAACCTTGATGAATTCCTGAGAGTCCTGATAACAATGACCACAGGTAGTTTGATAAAAATACTTACAAACAGTTTGGCTGGTACACAGAATGACCTAAGTTATGCAGATACATTACTACATGCAGGCACTGAGAGAACCAGGGAATTTGGATTAAAACCTCATTTTATTTGCTTATACTTGGAGGAAGTCATGGACATGCTTTGTGAGGTGCTCATGGCTTTTCCTTCTGAAACATGGAAAGCACCTGAAGAAGGGATGTGACACAGACACAGTGGGGTGTGTGGTCCAGGAAACAAATAACAGGTACAAATAATTTGGGGTATTGCACCATTTGGCTGTGCTTCCCTGGGGAAGGGAAGATGCCTTTTTCCAGTAGAACCCCCTGGATGAAGATTAACCCTGGTGTATTATAGAGGCTTTGGAACCTCCAGAAGGGTCCGATCCTGGCCGTAGTGAGTCCTGGATAGAATGATACTGCTAGGAACCACTCAACCCGATGCTCAGGCGAGGTATCCAGCCTCAGGCAAACTTAGCAAGCAGCTATCACTGAATTCAGCTCTTAGCAGTGAATTTCAGCTTGCAGTGATATTCAGCTTTTGCTTGCTAAGTGCCCTGGCAGACCCAGGGAGAGAGGGGAGAGAGCCATATGCAGTTTCTCAGATGGTGTCCTTTATTTTGGCATTCTCTTTGAAGGGTTGCAGGGACAGCTCTTCTGACTTAACAGGGCAAGATTCGGGGTTTATATAGGGTAGAGGGGTTTTGAAAAGTGGACCAAAGGGGGAGTTGGGGTACAATTTGGCCTATGGTCTTACAGAGAGATAAGAGAGGTCCGAGGCAAGGGGTTTCTTTTTGGCCATTCATTGTGACTTGCATTTTCTTATTCAGGCCACTGACCGCCAGGGAGGCCTCACAGGCTCCGTGGCTGCAACACTGGTGTTTTCAGGAGTTAGGAGGAGCAAAGGCACAGAAAGCCAGGGGACAGCTCTGCAGTGGCCAAAGTCAGCTGGCAAGGAAGCAGCCAGGATGTGAGCACACAGACTGGCAGAGCTCTGGCAAGGACAACACAACTCTGGGACACATGGAACAGATTCCAGCAGAAGTGCCAATGCTCAGCAAAGCCTCTGTGCCACTCTTCCCTGCCAGTGGGATTCTGGTGTGACTTGTCAGCAGATCTTCACTTGCCACTCACCAAACAATCTGGGCAAATGAGCACAGAACATGGGCAGGGAGCCGGGGCAAGCAGCACCTCAGAGCTTCGGTGCCGGTTTTGTTTGCTTGTGAAATCTCAGTGTTTGTTTACCCCTTTTTGCTGGAATCCAACAACCCTACATTGGCACAGAGGGACTCAAAACCAATTGGGTTTTATTGCACAAATCAAGGCTGACACAGAGCACGCAGAAGGATACAAAGCGTCGGGCAGTCCCTGCGATGCTGGGTGCAATATTTAGGAAGGAGCCTGGGGAAGCTGTGGTGCCATGTACTGCTGGCACATATCCCCCTGGGCAGGCTTTAAAATCCTGCTTTTAGAGCTCAGCTTGAACGAAGTGCTGCTGTTAGTGCTTTTAGTGATAGCAATAAAGATCGTTTTAATTGTTGTTTTATCTCGGAATTTCACAGCGTGTCCCTGTTGTTATTTTGAGGTCAGCCCTCAGATGCAGCAGCTGCAGCACTGGCAACAGCCGAGGCATGTCCTGCACAGCGTCAGGGGGAGCTGCAGCCGTCTGCAGCAAACTCAGCTGGAGCAGGGAAGGATGCTCACGTTCCCTACTTGTGGAAGCCTTGTGAGCGCCTGTGGCTGCTTCCAGAGAAGGGCTGAGCTCCTGGGAAAGAACTACAAGGCTTGGGGCAGTGATTTCGGTAGCAGAGGGCTGGGACTGCGGAGATGGTGGCAATAGAGGCACTGACAGTGCTCGCCCTATCCCGCACCCAGCGGCTCGGTTCCTTCCCCAGGGGGGTCAGGATGCTGCGGGAGCTGCTGGTTTAACATTTCTGGAATAAATCCTGCCCTAATGCCCCACCAGGGGATGCGCCTGCCGCTCCTGCAGCGCTGCCACGCTGCCCATCTGCCGGGGTGGCACCGAGCCCAGCGGGGTGTGACGCCAGCGCAGCGCTGGGTGTCAGCGGGACGAGCCGGAGGGCAGCCTGTGCCACGCCAGGGGCCAGCGCATCCTCCTGTGTGCCACAGTGCCGGCCTGGGGCAGCTGGCTCTGCTGCAGGGCGGGCAGCTGGGGAGGCTCCGAACATTGCCCCCTTGGTTCTGCTCCCCGGCACTGTCCCCTGGCACTGTGGCACTGTCCCCTGGCACTGTCCCATGGCTCTGCCCCTGGCACACCACGAGCCTGCTCTGCTGTCTGGCTGCCCTCCGGAGCTGGGCAGGGGAAATCGTGGTGTTCAGACCAAGGACAAGCGCTGACTTGGGCAGGCTTTGACGAGAGCTGGTTCGGTGCTTTTCCCTCCTCGTTTCCTGATGCTGAGCTGCCCGTGCTTTAGTATTCACTTTCACCAGGAGCTTTTCACGCCTAGGAAAGGGGAAAGGAGACTTCAAACCCTCCTGCAGGCTTTGGAATTAAATGTGGCCTGCACAGGATGCAAGTAGGGAACCCTTGACCTTTGAAATGGTGGGCAAGCTGCCGGGCTCGTTGTGCCAAGAGCAGCCTCCTGCCCATGGCTGGGGCAATCTGGAGCTCAGAAGAGGTGGCAGAGACCTGATGCTCCTTTGGGGGTGACTTCAGTTCCCCAGTGCACAGATATCCCCTGCCAGATCAGCTCCAGCTAATTAGAAGGATTCATCCTGCTGACAGTGCTCATTCCTGGCCCGGTGCTCTTCACTGGCAGCTGGAGATGCTGGAGTTGGAGCAAAGATTTATTTGATATTAAGTATCTGTCCTAAATCATTAGGTTCTGCATTTTAACTGCGACTCTCAGAGAGAGGTAACACTACTCAGATATAACAAGGATCAGATTGTAGTTAGACTTAGGGAAATTCTTGCCATCATGAAATCTATTTTACATGGGCACCAGTTAGCCTGGACTTATTGCTGAAAGGCACCAAGGATGAGTGGGAAAGCAACTGTGACTAATGGGAGCTTTCCTCAAATATATGAAGTCACAGGAATTAGTGAAAGGAGGGAGACGAGCGGTGAAGTGTAACACCAGGCAGAAAAAGAGCTGTCATTTTCATATTCCTTTCCAGCAATTAATTTGTATTTTCAAGTTTCTCTAAGCTCCCAGACCAGCTTAGGAAATGGTGTTTTCTGGATATTTCCTGGAAAGAGCCATCACTGCTACAAGAAGTCCTTGTTCTCGCCATGTCCCTGCTCTTCTTCACAGCAGCAGCTAGTGCAAGGATCAGCCAAACTCCTGTCCTGTGGGATGCTCATCCCAAACAAACCACTGGATTCCCCAAAGCCTGCCTCTCACACCTCTCCAGGACACTTGGCTGCTCTTTCTGCACTAAGCAGCTCAGCCCCCCATTCAAGCCACCTTATTTATTGCATTCTGCAGTGTAAGTCTGAACAGCCCAACTGCATGGCACTGGGAATGTTGGCAGGGAAGACTCCTCTGTGGAATCAACAGGAAAAATGCCTGGTTTATGTGAAATTGGAGCTGGATTCGTAATTCCTGTATCTTTGTATGAAATACCTCCATGTTGTACAGTGGATTTCATGCTCCTGCAAAGTAGAGCTCCCTTCCTTCTCTCCTTTGGAACAAAGTTTGAAGAATTGCTGTTTCTACACTGAGGGATATTTCAGCACTTGATCCAGGCTCTGCCCTCAGTGTGTGCTTGGCACATGGACTGAACACAGAGCTCACACCCTTGGAGCAGCTCCACTGCTTCCCTCTGGACCCAGACCATGCTACCCATGTCACACTGAGCCCTTGGTCAGTATCTCTTGGAGACATTTAAATGGGAAATGCCTCACATGTTGGATTAACACAAAATCTCTCCTCCATATCTAAATTCAAGCAACACAACGGGAGATTTGCAGCAACCTTTGTGGCAACACCAGCCTTGAGAGCTCCTGCTTTTCCAGAATGGAGGTGAAACCGTTTCCTCTGGTCTGCAGGAAACTGCACCCCCAGCCCAAACCCCCAGGCTGCTGCTAGCTAGGGCACCACAGCACAGGCAGAGTTCCTGGCACATCCCAACCCTCCAGTCTGTGGCAGGGCCAGGATGAATTTGGCTCTTTCTTTCCAGTTATATAAAGCTCTCTCCCAGTTTGTCTGGCCTGTACCGTGCTGGCTCTGCTTTGCATCTATCCTGACAGATGAGAGAGAAGCCTCCTGTTTCCATCCGGCTGCAAAGAGCTGTATACCACAGGGGCTTAAAATATCTGCAGGAAGAGACATCAGAGAAAGAAATATGGGGCTGCTGGGGGAGGGCAGCTGGTGACGGCCTGGAGGAGAACAAGGACAGGATCTGGAAGAGCAGGGGATGTTTGTAAAGGATTGGGCTGGGAATTTGGACTGGGATATTGGGCTGGGGAGAATGCTGGGCTCTGTGGGAAGGAGCCATCTCCATGCTCCGTGTGTAAGCTGAGCCCCTGGGCTCTCCCTGTCCCTTTTATCTCCCCTTGATCCCTGTTTCAGGTCTGTAAGGCAGTGTGTTTGGAACTTGCATGCCTGGGGTGCTGATGTGGGAGTACGGAAACCTACAAGGGCTTTCTACCCACTTTAATCAAGCTGTTTTCTAACAGGAAATCTCCTTTGGTAAAATCTAGCCTTGATAATAGTTAATAGCAAAACTTACTGGCTATAGAGGAGCTAAGATAGTCCCTAATTAGTCTTTTATAAGGCTGTTATTTTTTTTTTCCTGGTTCTCTGGACCCAAGGGCCCTGACTGAAGAGCCTTGGGTTCACTCAGATCCTCCCTACAAAAGCTCTGCATTTGCTGGGGCTGCAGGGGCACAGCCCCAGGTCCTGTCTCCACACTGCAGCAGCTCATGGTGCAGGTCCCTGGGTCTGTGCTGCCCTCCCAAATCCCTGCATGAGTCTGCAGAATCCCCATGGATGTGCCAGGAGCACTGGGTGCCCTTCCCTGCAGCCAGGGCACAGCCAAGGCACAGGAGATCTCTGAACGCAGGAATTGCTCAAACGCATCCCTGGTGTTTCCAATCTGGTTCTTACTCTGCCCCTTGCTTGGAGCTCTGGCTTTCAGACTGGGATTGCTGGTGCTGGGGGACAAGCTGGGAAAGTGGTGGGGAGCTGGTTTGGGGGTGGGCAGGGCTCCAGCAGAGCTCTGGCTCCACAGCATCTCCCTTCCTTCTTTGCTGCTGGAAGAGCCAGCATGAGCAAGGCTGGGGTTTTACTGCTGAGAGGTTTTTAATCTTCCTTTTCCCTTTTTATCAGTAAGATGGCTTTGAAGCACAGTCAGTGAGTTGCTCAGCTTGTGCTTTTGGGCATCTCGGTGACTTGTGGGAGCTGTCAGAGCCTTGTGCAGTCCTTGTTTGTGTCACTGAGCCCCCATCCTGCTGGATTCACCAGGCACTGTGTTACACTCCAGCTGTTTATGTTCTGTTCTGGTTCTTCCTTCTTTTCCAGCTTGCAAACCTGTTGGAGATATGAACAGCAGCATCCACAGTGGGTTTGCTGTGGATTTATTGCCCAGAGAAGCTGTGGCTGCCCCATCCCTGGGAGTCTCCAAGGTTGGACAGGGCTTGGAGTAATCTGGGCTCATGGAAGGTGTTCCTGACCATGGCAGGGGTGGAACGAGATGATCATTATGTCTCTTGCAACACAAACCACTTCATGATTCTATGATTTCATGGTTTTGGTATTTCCCCCATGCATCTCCTTGAAAATTATACCCTGGAGAGCAACAATGAACCTTTGTGGGTCTCGGCACTGGAGGAAAAAAATGTGCAGGACATTGTTAGTCCATGAGTTGAAGTGGGAAATCTTGCCTGGGTGACTCTGCTGGAGTTCAGGGTTGCTGAATGAGACCAGGTATTTCTTTAGACTTCAACCTGCTGATATTTGGGAGCCTCATTTCTGGGGGGTGCTGGCTGGTCAGCATCGAACATCTGGACTCAGACACTGCCAACAAAAGCCTCAGGACATCTGTCAGGGCTGGGCTGGCCAGGGATGCTGTTCTTGCACTCTCCTGTGGGCAAAGTGGGCCGAGTTACCCCCGAGCTGTGCTGGTGTGAGCGACTGCAGAGTGGCCAGGCAGTCACTGGCCCATGGCCCCACTGCGTGTGCCCATCCTGGTGCCTCTGGGGGCTGCAGAACTAGAGTGGGACCCTGCGCTTTGGGGCCCAGGACACAGGGCGTGGCTTTGGAGAGCTGCTTGTGGGACGGAGCTGCTGCTTGTTCCCAGCCGTGCTGAGGAGCTCCCCAGCAACACCACAGCAGCTTTCCAATGGCCAGCAACAAACATTCCACTGAAAAGCCAGCCTGAGTCGCGGGACGTGCCAGCCCTGTCCCCTCAGGGGATATTCCCAGGCTGTTTGCTCAGGCAGCAGCTGTGGCCGGGCTGGCCCAGCCAAAGAAAGCTCTAGCTGAAGGACAGAGCTTGGCACAAACCCACCCATCCCGCTGGAACCCTCTGCAGTGTCCCTGTGTCCCACAGC
>VWYN01003339.1:0-15792 GCA_013400075.1 Hippolais icterina
TATCTTTATTGCTTTCATGGAGATTTGCCACCCTGGGCCTTAGCAGAGCTCTGCAGGTGATGTCAGACATCCCAAGTCCCCTGTGGATCCTGCCAGGCAGGGATGTGGAGGAGATAAACTCGAATCCCTTCCAAAAGGAGACTTTTAAACCCCCCAGCAGCTTTTGGGATGTCCCTGCTGGAGTCCAGCCCCAAAAATCTGCTCTGGCCTGCGCAGGGAGGCACTGCAGGGGACAGGAGCGATTTTCATCCTCGTTAGGATTAAACAGGAAATGATCTGGCTAATAAAGCTCACATTAAATAAACAAAGGGAATTCTGCTCTCCTCGTGGCCGTGCCCACCCCGTGGCACACGGAAGGGCCATGCCTCGTTTGTGCCTCCCAATTAAACGGGATAATTGCCTTTGTGGGGACATGGGCTGCGCTGTTCACTGCTGCTGCAGGTGGCATTGCCATGAGAGGCCTTGGCTGCGGCGCTGTCAATTTGTGTAATGATTATTAGAGGAGCAGGTGATTTCTGTTAAAGTGACAGACTGTCCATTAGACAGAGATGCATGTTTATTAAATCGGGGGCCCGGAGCAGGCAGCACGGCTCATTTGCTTCCAAATTCCAGCCCCCTCTGTTTTATTGTGCACCTGGCAGGTTCAGAGCCCCGGCAGGGCTGGGGGTGTTTGTGCAGGGATTTCACTGCCACCCCCAGGGAGGCTGCAGGGAAGGGGCTGGGGCTGTGCAGGATGGGAAATGTGCGCCGGTTCCTTCTGTGAAAAACGAGGTTCACTTTCGTAGAAAAATTTAAAAGTTTAATAAAAGAATAAGAAGAAAATAGACAATTAGGAGAGACAAAAGCAAAATTCAGTTTCTTTGCCAAGGGTGCCTGGCACGGAGCCAGCCAGCACACCTTAACAAAGAGTTTGTTCCTTAAACTATCAGCCTGTTGCATATTTATAAATTCACACCATTCAAACATTACTTTATAGTGTGAATTCCTTTGTTTAGTCCCAACTCCCCCCAACCATTCCAGACCCACCCTCGGGTGGCTCCATCCCATGCAATAGCACAGGTCCATAAATTCTTCTGGTCATGAATTCTGGGGTTCTGGTCATTTTCATCTGGACAAGATACTGATAACAGCACTTTAATCATTTTTGGGTCAGCAATCTTCAAAAAAAGACCCCAGTCTTCTCACACTGAGTTACAATCATAAAAAACCACATTCATCACATTTCTAACTTTATTAATAAATGAAAATATGGTACAATCTTCCCACATTCTACATTCAATATTCATTTTAATATTTGCTAAAAGCCAATTATATACTGGGTATTTATAACACTTCTCACCCAGCCAGGCCTGGGAGCAGCGGGGGAACAGGAGTTCAGTCTGTGAGTGCACAGCTTTGTCTGTGCTGCCTGTGTGCCCCACACGAGGATGGATGGAGGTGCCTCCAGCCCATCCATCCCAGGGCTCCCAGAGCCCGCAGCTCCCATCCAGAGTGAGCAATTCCAGGGGAATCCGCCCAGGGCATCGTTTATTCGGAGCGCTGTTGGGTTGTGCTCTGAAGCAGCAGAATTTATCTTCCTCTTTCCTCCCTTATCACCCCGGCTAATGGGAGCGTGGATGTTCTCACTGCCCAGGGAGGAGTTTAATCCTCTCACAAAACATCCCCCCGTTTCCGTGCCTCCCTTATCCTCCTTTCCACTGAAATTGAGGCACTTGAAAATCAAACCCTGCCTTGCACAGCCCTGGTGTTCTGAGCTCCCCACTCCATCAACCTGGGGGAGCGGTTCTGGTGTCTGCAGAGCAAAGAGGAGGATGAGAAACCGGAGGGGCTCATGGAAGAGCCCTAAAAACGATTCAGAGTCTGGGAAACAACTCTGGGGAAAGAGAGCTTGAGCCATTTGGGCCATGAGGGAGCAAACAGAGAGGAGGCCCCACCACAGCCTCACTCGCTGTCCTTGCCCTGAGCATCCTGGAGCCTCAGATGAGCTGATGGCAATTTTGGCGTCCTTATCTCCATGGGGATGCTGATAACATCAGCTCCCGGGCACCCCAGTCCGAACCCCCTGGTCGCTCCCAGTCCCCTCTGCAAGGGGGAAGGAGAGGCAGACACGCAATATTGCTGCGTTCACCGTCTGCAGCAGCGCATCCTGCGCCTCCCTGCCAGCCGTTTGCCGGGCTATTATCCCACCATTCTTCTGTTTGTTCTGTTTGTTCTGTTTTTCCTCCCGGGCACGTGTTTTCCCCACTGCGGGCGGATCGCTGCTGCCGTGCTCAGCTGTGCTGATTGCCTGAAGCGCGGCTGATTGCATTATTCATCCGCAGCGCCCGCCGAGGCGTCAGAGCTCTCCACCAGAGCCCGAGCTTTGATGATGTTTTGTGTCTCTGGGGAGGGGGGAGGACCGGGTGAGCCGGTGGCATCGCTCCCTACAAACCCCAGAGAGGTGGCCGTGGGCAGCTGGGGTCCGGCTCTGTCTCCAGGCACTGACAGAACCAGGGGACACAGCCTCGAGCTGTGCCAAGGGTCGGATATCAGGGGAAAGTTTTTACAGAAAGGTGATAAAGAATTGGAATGGTCTGCCCGGGGAGTGGTGCAGTCACCGTCCCTGGGTGTGTTTAAGGAAAGCCTGGATGTGGCACTGGGTGCCCTGGGTGAGTTGAGGTGTCAGGGCTGGGTTGGACTTGATGATCCTGGAGGATCTTCTAACCCAGGGTCTCTGTGATCCTGGGATTCTGTGATTCTGTGTCTCTAGGATTCGGGGATTCTGTGATTCTGTGATTTTGAGATTTTGTGATCCTGTGATTCTGTAATCCCGTGATCCCGTGATTCTGAGATTCTGTGACTCTGTGATTCTGGGATTCTGTGACTCTGGGACTCTGTGATCCCGTGATTCTGGGATTCTGTGATTCAGTGATTCAGGGACTCTCTGATTCTGTGATCAGTGGCCCCGCTGTGGCCGTGCCCGAGGGCTGGGACAGAGCCCAGCCCTGGACAGAGCCCGGCCCGGGACAGAGCCCGGCCCGGGACAGAGCCCAGCCCGGGACAGAGCCCAGCCCGGGACAGGCTGCGCTGCTCTGGGCACTGCTCCCCTCCGAGGCTGCAGCGATGCTGAGCTGCGAATTGAATTTCCATGCGGGTGAGCAGAGGAGCCGAACTGCGGGGAAACGGTGCCACCTGCGGGAATCCTGGCCCCGGGAACGGGAACGCCATCCCCAGCTCCGGCACAGCCTCGGCGCTGGGAACGTTTGAACCCAGAGAGGGTCTGCCCACACTGCTGGCAGGTGACACAAAATCAAAAACCAAACCAACACAAAATCAAAAACCAACTAACACAAAATGAAAAACCAAACCAGCTAACACAAAACCAAAAACCCAATCAACTAACATAAAATCAAAACCCAACCCATACAAAATCAAAAACCAAACCAACACAAAATCAAAAATCAAACCAACTAACACACAATCAAAAACCACTATTAAGTCCTTTTCCCTAAAGACCTTCATAGCCTAAAAAACAATTACACTCCACAATCTAATAAATCTGTAATTAATTAGTTAGTCCATCTTTAGGTGGATTTTTTAGATTTTTTAGGAGCCAGCAGGGCAGGGTCAGGCTGTGCCTCCCCTCGGCCACCAGGGCGGTCACAGACACAGAAAGGGGCCAGGTGTGTTTCTGTGGTTTTGTTTTGCACAGCCTTTTTCCACACTCCAAACAGAGTGGACAAGGGTGGGGTGAGCTGTGCTGGGGGCAGATCCCCCCCCAGGAGATGTGTGAGCTTTGGGCTGCGTCCCCCTCTGTGTGTGGGGAGTTTGGGGGTGTTTGTAGCTCCAGGGATGTCACCAGGATGGTTCCTGCTGCAGACCCAGGTCACTCCTGCCCCTGGTGACGCTGAATTCTCAGGGCTGGAGGGCCCTGTCCTCGTGTCCCTCGGTGTCACCTGCAGCAGCCCCACCTTGCGTGGGCAGGGCTGGCATCCCCAGCTCCCCTGGATCCTGGGGGTGGAGAATGGGCAGCTCTGTGTGCCAGAACCGTGTTAAACCCAGTCTGAGCTGAGCTGCAGCTCTGCCTCCAGCCCAGCCTTTGGCAAAGGATTTGATTGGAATAAAACAAGGAGAGCGAGCAGGAAAGCGCACGGCTGCCTCTCACAGCCTGAGCCTGAACACACACGTTTTGTAGAATGTTCTCGGGCTAAAAAGATATTAATAAGTAAACCCCTCTGATTGATTTAATATGCCAGGGCTTTGTTCTCAGCTCTTTGCTTGTACTGGTGCATAACACTGGAAAAATAAAATGGAATCATAAAATGAAATAAATAAAATATAAAAGCGGTGCAGCAGAGTGAAGTGAATTCAATCATCAGAGGAGCAGAATTATACATCAAGAGCAATCCAATATTGTGTTTAATCCCAAGGCATTACAGATCTGACAAACACCTCGGAGTACCTTCAGAGCAGTGAGGTGGGGCTCTGAGGAACAAACAGGCATTTAATCCTATTTACACAGGTGTCTTTCCACCAGCAGTGCCACCTTTGGGTAGAGGCTCACCTGGGGGACTCCTGGTTGTGTCTGTGATTTCCAGCACTCCTTCCTTGCTGCCAGAGCTCAGCAGGAGCTGAGGAATCCCTTCAGGGCCTGTCAGACATCGCTGCAGGGTGGGAGCAGCAGGCTGGAGATTAGGAAAAGGTTTTTCATGGAAAGGGTGATAAAGAATTGGAATGGTCTGCCCGGGGAGTGGTGGAGTCACCATCCCTGGGTGTGTTTATGAAAGCCTGGATGTGGCACTGGGTGCCCTGGGTCAGTTGGGGTTGGGGTTGGGTTGGACTTGATGATCCTGGAGGATCTTCCAGCCTAGAAATTCTGGGATTCTGAGATTCTGTGATTCTTTGACTGGGATTCTGTGACTCTGGGATTCTGGGATTCTTTGACTCTGGGATTCTATGACTCTGGGATTCCCTCAGCTTTCTCCTGCCAGGTTGTACCACTCACACCCCTCTGCAGAGCTGCACTCGGGGCTCTCCCTGGGCCAGGCCAGGGGGGCCAGGCTGGAACAGGGAATTGGTGCTGTCAGGGCCTGGCAGGCGTGGATGGGAACAGCTCCAAGGCCAGGCTGAGAGGGATTCCACGGGGAACAGCCTGGGAAGAGTCTCCCCTGCAGCCTGAGCCCAGCACAGAACCAGCCTGGGCCATGAGAGGAGGTGGAATCCCTCCTGGAGAAGGCAGCAGAGGGTTGTAAATACAGGAATCCAACCCATCCCAGGGAACCTGCACACTGATGGGTAAATCAGGGGTTCTGTGATGAATCCAACCCATCCCAGGAACCTGCACACTGATGGGTAAATCAGGGATTCTGTGATGAATCCAGCCCATCCCAGGGAGCTGCACACTGATGGTAAATCATGGATTCCATGATGAATCCAGCCCATCCCAGGAGCCTGCACACTGATGGGTAAATCAGGGATTCTGTGATGAATCCAACTGCACTGACAGTGAGCAGCCCTGAACTCCAGGCTGGACTCCTCCTCCAGGGCAGCCCCATCCCCAGGATCCGTGTCAGGGTATCAGCCACGGCTTGTACAGCTCGCAGGAAAATGTTACAGAAGCCCCGGGATGAAAAACATTTAGCATAAATTGAATAGGAAAATAATGCTGGAGTTGGAGAGAAAGTTGAAGTTCAGCAGTTTCATTTGGAAAGAGAATGGAGCATCAAGCCCTGGGAAGTGTCATTTCCTGACTCTTGTGGAGTAACAGTGAGCTGTAAAATTAGAGTTGCATGGATGGCTGTGGAACGATGCTCGTGAAAAATTAATGACAATAGCAGGAGACAGGAAAAACCCAGAAAACATTTCCACGACCGTTAAGTTTTCTAAAAGCTTGTTTTCATTAAAATCTAAGCTGTGTGCCCTACCCGAGCTGCCAAAATCCCTGCAGCTCCTTGGGAGCAGCGAGGGCTCCTGGCAGAGAGCTTCCCTGGGATGGGTGTCCCCAGTGTCCCCTCCCAGCCTGGGGCTGCCCAGGTGCTGCTGCTGGGGCTCTGAGGGGCTCTGAGGGGCTGAGCTGGGCTGGGTGCAGGGTGAAAATGGGCAATGAATAACAGAATCGATGTGATTTCAGCAGAAGCTGTTTATTGTTTATGTAAAGCTCCAGTTAGAGTTTCTAGATGAGATTTCAGCAGAAGCCATTTATTATTTACAGAAAGCTCCAGTTAGAGTTTCTAGATGTGCTGTCCACACGTGTCCCTTGGTGTCCCTTGACTGGCCACCCACTTGTCCACTCAGGGCAATTAATTGGTCAAGCATCCATCAGCAGCACTGTGTGTCCTCCATCGAGGTTTTGCATGTTTTGCAGGCAGTTTCCCAGGCTCTTCGTTCTTATTTTCAGTCCTGTTGTTGTCTCAGTAACCTTGATGAGTTCCTGAGAGCTCTGGAAACGAGACTGCAGGTGGTTTGTTACCTACACACAGTGTGGCTGGGGCACAGCGTGGCCTGAGCTGGGCAAATACACGGGGGCACTTTGGGGTCCCAGCCCTGGGAAAGGATCCCTGAGAAAGGATCCCCAGGAATGGATCCCTGGGAATGGATCCCTGGGAAAGGATCCCTGGGAATGGATCCCCGGAAATGGATCCCTGGGAAAGGATAGCTGGGAATGGATCCCTGGGAATGGATCCCTGGGAATGGATCCCTGGGAAAGAATCCCTGGGAAAGGATCCCTGGGAAAGGATTGCTGGGAAAGGATCCCTGGGAATGGATCCCTGGGAAAGGATCCCTGGGAATGGATCCCCAGGAATGGATCCCTGGGAATGGATCCCCAGGAATGGATCCCCAGGAATGGATCCCTGGGAATGGATCCCCAGGAAAGGATCCCCGGGAAAGGATCCCTGGGAAAGGATCCCCGAGCTGCCCCTCCTCAGGATTCACACCTCAGGCAGCTCCAGGGCTTTTAGAGGTGCCTCTGCACCCCAAGGGAACCTCCTGGGAGCTGGGAATGCTGGGCTGAGGCAGGAGTCACTTCACAGACATTTTTTAAACGCTGAAGCAGAGGAAATAACGGGGAGAGCCAAGCCCTGAGGATCTGGGTTGGAAGGGGAATATTCCGAGGGGCAGCACTCCTGGAATTGTGTTCCCATAGCTGGAGCAGCCTCAGCCAGCTCAGCTGTGGGGTGTGCGTCACACCTGGGGCTCCTTCAGAGGAGACTTTGTGCCTTGAAATACTGAAAATTCAGTGAAATATTCCAATGGAAGGAATGGAGCTGGATTACAGATAAACCACAAATCTATCAACAAACAAACAAGCTGAATTTGGGGTGGTTTCTGATTGAATTCCTGTGTTCCAGCACTCTGAAAATAGAAAATAGAAAATAGAAGTGGTGCAGGTGGAGCTGCACCCCGGTGACTGCAGGACATCCCTGCAGGTGACTCCTGATGCTCTCACACACACTCACAGCCACAGGAAATCAGGATTGCTGCACTTCCCACAGGGATAAACCCTCCTGGGACACGATGGGAGCTGGGAATTCTCTGCTCCTGGCAGATGTTCACTCCCCACCAGCCCCTCCTGGAGCTCCCAGCACCCCTGGGTGGGATGAGACACTGCAGCGCTCTCCTGATATTAACAGTGACACGGGGAGTGCTGCTGGCAGGGGAACAGATTTGTCCTGTCACTCTTTTTTTGTGCCTGGAGAGCTCACAAAGCCAGTGTCTGCTTTCTCCTGTGATTTCCTCAGCTGCTGGAAGGATGCAGACAGGGAGCAGCTGTGCAGCCCCGCACAGGAGATGATGTTCCAAAATCTGCTGTAATTGCCTTCCTCAGCATCCTGGGCACTGAGGAGCCTGGCTCCCTCACCCCGGGGATGTGTCAGCTCTGATCACTCCCTGCACCCTGGACTGGGGACTCCCCTGGTGCTGCTGGATTTGGGAATCCATGGCATCGTCAGCATCTCCCCAGAGCAGTCCCGAAATCCAGTCCAGAACTGGATTATCTTTATTTTCTGTTAGCAGGGTGTCTGTGGAAGGGAAGGTGTTGGTTTATGGATGGGATTTAAGGGTGGAATTGGCAAAGCAAAAAAATCATTCTGTGCCTCCCTTTGGCTCCGGACCCCGGTGGGATGCGGGGATGATCCCACCCTGGCTGGCATTTGAGAGGTTTGGATCTGTGCTTAGGGCAGGGCAGCAGCACCCCAAAAACGGGCTGGAAATGTGCCCAACCTTTCCTGTTCACACCCTGCCCTTCCTCTCCCCAGCATCCTTTCAGGCTCATTTCTGTCTTTGGTTGTGTCCCACCCAAACCGGGACAGCAGAAATCCCATCACCCCTGCAGGGAAGGACCCAGATTCTCCCTCCTTTTCTCCCTTTCCTCAGCACCACAGGAGATTGATAAACTGAATATCGGCTGACAGCCCAGGGGGGCCCGGGTATTCCCAAAGTGACGGCAGAGGATTGAACACGGCAGGATTTTGGGCAGGGCAGGTTGTGCCGTGCAGCAGAAAGGTTTTGCTATCCTCTAGTGGCTGTGGGGGGCTCCACAGGCAGCTCCTGTGACAGGAATTGGGCTGGGAGGCCTCTCCTCCTCCATCACTGAGGTTTTTTGGGAAAATTCAACCAATCCAGGTGATATTGCAGGGGAAGGTGCAGGGGTGGGAACAGATGATCTTTGAGTTCCCCTCCAGCCCAAAGCAATCCGTGGTTCTCTGGTGAAATAAATCCAGAGCCTGTGGATGCAGAGGTTGTGTGTGAAACTGAGCTGCCTTTCGGAGGTTTTGTTTCATGGGCTGGTTCTGTTCCAT
The DNA here is from genome assembly GCA_013400075.1 of Hippolais icterina. Lineage (NCBI taxonomy): Eukaryota > Metazoa > Chordata > Aves > Passeriformes > Sylviidae > Hippolais > Hippolais icterina. The sequence continues at coordinate 8,778 of VWYN01003339.1, forward strand.
TCAGATGGACCCGAAATATTCAATTTAACCCCAAATATTCAATTTAACCCCAAATATTCCATTTAACCCCAAATATTCCATTTAACCCCAAATATTCCATTTAACCCCAAATATTTCCAGGCAGGGCTGAGCTGCTGCTGGGGCTCTCTGCCTTTGCTGGGAGTGGCTCAGGCAGATTTATTTCCATTGGGAAAGGAAACTCCTCCATTCCTTTTGCCCACACAAGTTTGCAGAGGCTCCTAAATGCTCGAGAGCATTGTCATAAAGGGATCATTTGTCAGTGCTGGCAGCAGAGCTTTTGCTGGCTGGTCCTGAGCCAGAGAACTCTGGGCAGTGATGGAACACCAGACACCCTAATGGGGAAGCTGGAACCGGTTCAGCAGGGGGGATAAATAAGCGCCATGGATCTTTAAAGGCTGGAGAATTCACCCAGGAAAGGCAGGCTGGGAGTGCAGTTATTCCTTCCCCCAACCCAGAGGAGGAAATGGCTGATTGCACCCGTGGGGCTGGAGCTGTGGGACCAGAGGGGAGAACGCTCTGGAAAACACCTGGGATGCTCCCCCAGAGCTGGGGAATGATCTCTGGGCTCCAAGGGGAGCCTGGGACTGCTCAGAACCCATGGAAATCCAGGCCCCAGCTCCAGCAATCTGGGCCCAGGGATGTGCCTGCCTGGAAATGGAACGAGGGAGGGAGCAGCAGGGGGGGCAGCACGGTGCCCCTCCAGAGGCACAAACCCCAATGCAGGTGGCACTGAGGGGCTGCCCCTGCTCCAGCAGGACTCCAGAGGCTGCTGCAGTACCCAGAGTAATCACTGGAGTCAGTGCCTGTGGTAATAATTGGAGACAGTAATAATTAGTCAGTACCTGTGGTAATAATTGGAGACAGTAATAATTAGTCAGTACCTGTGGTAATAATTGGAGACAGTACCTGGAGCAATCATTGGAGTCAGTACCTGCAGTAATAATTAGAGACAGTGCTTGTGGTAATAATTGGAGTCAGTGTCTGGAATAATAATTAGTGTCAGTACCTGGAATAATAATTAGTGTCAGTACCTGTGGTAATAATTAATCAGTACCTGTAGTAATAATTGAAGTCAGTACCTGCAGTAATAATTAGTACCTGGGGTATTAATTTGAGTCAGTGCCTGCAGTAATAACTAGTCAGTACTTGTGGTAATAATTAGAGTCAGTACCTGCAGCAATAATTAGAGTCAGTACCTGCAGCAATAACTGGAATCAGTACCTGCAGTAATAATTATTCAGTACCTGCAGTAATAATTGGAGTCAGTACCTGTGGTAATAATTAGAATCTGTACCTGCAGCAATAATTGGAGACAGTACCTGCAGCAATACCTGGAGTTCCTGCTGCTTTGTTCATGCTGTGAGCAGTGACTGCACAGGCGTGCAAGGGAAACGCTCGTGCTGTGAGCAGTGACTGTGCACAGGGTGTGCAAGGGAAATGCTCGTGCTGTGAGCAATGACTGCACAGGTGTGCAAGGGAAACGCTCGTGCTGTGAGCAGTGACTGCACAGGGTGCAGGTGTGCAAGGGAAATGCTCGTGCTGTGAGCAGTGACTGCACAGGCGTGCAAGGGAAACGCTCGTGCTGTGAGCAGTGACTGCACAGGGTGCAGGTGTGCAAGGGAAACGCTCGTGCTNGCTCGTGCTCCCAGCAGTGACTGTGCACAGGTGTGCAAGGGAAATGCTCGTGCTCCCAGCAGTGACTGTGCACAGGGTGCAGGTGTGCAAGGGAAACGCTTGTGCTCCCAGCAGTGACTGTGCACAGGTGTGCAAGGGAAATTCTCACTCCCTGCTCACCTCCCCTGCGCCCTCCCTGGGAAGTGCCCGACGTTCCCTGGCAGCAGCAGCAGGATTTGGGCTGGGCTGGATCCCTGAGTGAATTCTGCAGGGGAATTGGGTGAATTCAGTGATGCTGCACCACAGAGGAGCTGGAGGCAGCCCAGCGGGATCCTGGTGCTGCTCAGAAGGGAGAACCATCAGAAAATGAGATTTCCCCCCCTGGTTTCACCTGATGTGTTCAGCTTTAGAGCAGACACCTCAAACCTTGTGTTTTTAATGTGAACATTCAGGAATTTTGGTGGTCCCGTGGAGAAATGGCCCATCCAGGCTGCAGTAAAACTTCTTGGCTTTAGCACATTCATGATTTTATTACAGTAAAAGCATTCAAAAATAACGTGGTGGGAGTGAAAGCACCTCTTTCCTATGGAGTTCACAATTTAACAAATTAATTTTTTAAAAAAAGCTCCCAAATCCTCAGGAGCCCTGGGAGAGTTGAATAAACTGCAGAATCTCAAAGCCTTTCTCAGATAAAACTTTAAAATCTGTTTCCCATTAAAAACACCCAAACAAACGTAAATATACACAAATATATTATGCACAAATATAAACAGGAAAAAGAAAAGCACACAGAAAACTCCCAGGTAGCTGAAGGAACCTCAGTTAATTATATTTTTATTGCCTGTTTCTCTCAGAGGACAGGTTGGAATACACAGCCCTGTGCTTCCCTGCTCGAGTGGGGAATTTCCTGATGATACATTTCATCTTTTTGATTATGATTACACTTGAAATGCTCCGAATTCCTGCTTTTCTCTGGGACTCAGAGCTCGGCTGAGGAGAGGAGAGGCCGGAGACGCTCCCAGCAGCAGATGGCAGGCGAGCCCCACGGCTGAGCCCGTCCCGGGGCTGCCGCAGGAGCCGGGAACCGGGAGCGGGGCTGGCACCGGCAGGGCTGCGAGCAGGAGCATCCCCGGCGCCGGGACCCCTGTCCGTCCTTTCCCAGCCCCAATTCCCGGAATTCCCCATCCCAGGATCCCTGTCCATCCATTCTCAGCTCCAATTCCCGGAATTCCCCATCCCAGGATTCCTGCCCGTCCATTCCCATCTGGAATTCCCAGCAGGATGGAGCTGTGCCCATCCGTTCCCAGCTGGAATTCCCGGAATTCTCCATCCCAGGATCCCTGCCCGTCCATTCCCAGCCAGAATTCCCGGAATTCCCCATCCCAGGATCCCTGTCCGTCCTTTCCCAGCCAGAATTCCCGGAATTCCCCATCCCAGGATCCCTGTCCATCCATTCTCAGCTCCAATTCCCGGAATTCCCCATCCCAGGATCCCTGCCCGTCCTTTCCCAGCTGGAATTCCCCATCCCAGGATCCCTGCCCATCCGTTCCCACCTGGAATTCCCGGAATTCCCCATCCCAGGATCGCTGCCCGTCCATTCCCAGCCGGAATTCCCGGCAGGATGTGGCTGAGCCCCGGGCAGTTCCCGGCTCTCCCAGAGCAGCTCCCTGCAGTGTCAGACCCCTCAGTTCCATCCCGGGAATTGCTGGCCCAGCTGCCGGGCTGCTCCGGGCTCCCAGGACAATCTGAGGGTTTGGGATGGCATTCCAGCAGGAATTGCACTCCCCAAAAGCTGCTGCTGGCACACCTGCAGCTCTGTGCAGGCTCAGGGTGCACAGGAGCTGCCAGGGGGGGTCAGGAGCTCTGCCAGGTGTTCCACAAACCCCAGAGGTGCTGCTGATCCCCAAACCCCTCCTGGTGCTCCAGGGCCGGGATCAACATCCCGAGGCCCTGGACTGTGGCCCAGCAAGGAGCGGCCCAGGGTCAGAGGGAAGGTGTTCCAGCTGCTGAGGGGCTGTTGGAGGATTTGGGGAGCTCGAGCTCATTTTCTTCATCCTCTTCCTCAGACTGAGCTGAGGGCTTGGGGCCACTCGGCCTTGCTGGGTTCCCACGGGGAAGTGAGGGAGTTAAAAATGGTTTGGGAACAGTGTGGGGAAAAGTGCACAGCACTGAGGGTGAGTGAGGGTGGGACGGGGACAGAGGAGGAGGATGGCACAGGGACAGAAGATGAAGATGGCACAGAGGGTGAGGATGGCACAGGGGCAGAGGATGAGGATGGCACAGGGACAGAGGATGAGGATGGCNGGGCTGTTGGAGGATTTGGGGAGCTCGAGCTCATTTTCTTCATCCTCTTCCTCAGACTGAGCTGAGGGCTTGGGGCCACTCGGCCTTGCTGGTTTCCCACGGGGAAGTGAGGGAGTTAAAAATGGTTTGGGAACAGTGTGGGGAAAAGTGCACAGCACTGAGGGTGAGTGAGGGTGGGACAGGGACAGAGGAGGAGGCTGGGACAGGGACAGAGGAGGAGGATGGCCCAGGGACAGAGGATAAGGATGGCACAGGCACAGAGGATGAGGATGGCCCAGGCACAGCTCAGAACTGGGACAGGGAAATGCTGCCCAGGGCTGCTGCCCTGCAGCTCCCGGGGTCGGCTGCAAATATCAGTAAACACACACACACACACACACACACACACACACACACACACACAAGCCAGCAGATTGTGCTGACTTGTTAAATATAAACGAAAACATAATTAGATTTATAATGTGTCTCTTCTCATGCCCAATCACATAATTTACCAAAGCAGGTGGGGGGAGAAGAACAAGCCCTCACAACCTGCTGAAATATCATTATTAACATGCACATGAAAAGTCAATTATGCCAGAGGGAGGTATTTAAGTGAAGTGAGTTTCCATACTCTGGGATTACACCTTGGGGATTATGTATTTCTTATTTATTTATTTCTTTTCCCTCAGACCTCTGCTGCTGCTTAGCAGTGAGCAACAAAAAAGGTACTAGGAGATATTTTTAATTCCCCGTAAGAAATAGCCAAATATGCAGATGAATAATTGTTCTCTCCCCATCAATATTCTCCCCCATCAGCACTCATAAAGGCTCTGTGTTCCAGGCAGTCACACGGGTCTGGTTTGTGGTGTTTAGCTTTAAATGACACCGGGGACTGGTCTTGCAGCCCTTCCCTGGGGAGGACATTTGAAAGTGCTGTTATTATTAGTTGCAGTATTTATTATTTGTATTACAGCGGTGCCTCGGGGCTCCTGCTGGGACTCGGATCCCATTAGGGGCGGCTGCTGAGCAGGGAAAGGCAGTTCCTGCCTCAGAGAGATCTCAGAGGAAGGGGCAGACAAAGGTGGGAGGGAGTGGGGAAGGGTGAAATGAGCTGTGGGGAGTNAGAGCAGGGATCCCAGAGAGCTGGGATCCCAAAGAACTGGGATCCCAAAGAGCTGGGATCCCAAAGAGCTGGGATCCCAAAGGGCTGGAATCCCAAAGAGATGGGATCCCAAAGAGATGGGATCCCACAGAACTGGGATCCCACAGAACTGGGATCCCAAAGAGCTGGGATCCCAAAGAACTGGGATCCCAAAGAACTGGGATCCCAAAGAGCAGGGATCCCAAAGAGCTGGAATCCCAAAGAACTGGGATCCCAAAGAGCTGGGATCCCAAAGAGCTGGAATCCCAAAGAACTGGGATCCCAAAGAGCTGGGATCCCAAAGAGCAGGCATCCCAGAGAACTGGAATCCCAAACAACTGGGATCCCAAAGAACTGGAATCCCAAAGAACTGGGCAGGCCGTGCCTCTGGAATCACCTCCCACCCTTCCTAGGGCTCTGTGAGAACACCTGTGTTTACCGGGACATCAAACAGAGAAATACTCAAATTCCAGTCATTCTTTGAACAGAAATCTGCATCTGAGATTGAGATAAGGTTTGGATGTGGGCCAGAGGATGAAAAATGTGATCAAACCACAGTTTGGGGGACCTCAGTGACTTGCAGTGGGGAGGAACGGGGTTTGGGCTGTTGTGAGACCCAAACCGTGCCTGGCTCAGGCTTCCAGCGAGGATCCCTCTGCCCTTCCCTGGACACCCCTCCCTCCCTCTGGTTGTTCCCCAACCAGCCGAGCCTCACATCCAGGAGGACTCAATTCCTGCCACTAAAACAAACCAACACAAAACCCCCTCAGAGCCACAGAACTCCCCCAGAACCGAATTCCTGAGAGCCTCCAGGGCTCCTCCATCCCTGCAGAGCCCCCGTGTCCGTGCCCTTGCTCCACCCGCTGTGCCTTTCCCACACCTTCCACCCCAAGGCCTGGCAAACCCCAGCGTGTGCGTTCTGCTGGATTGTTGGCTCCTGTTCCTCATCCCTGCTCGGTTCCCAGCAGGAACAAACGCCGTGCTCAGCCCCGCCGGGCCTCCTTCCCCTGCTGCAGAGCCCCCGAGCCCCGGGTCAGTGAGAGCTGAGCTGCACCGGGAGCAGAACCAGGTTAAAAGATGCAGGTTTCAGCTCTCCCTGTTAATTGCGACTTATCTGGGGCCCGGATAATTGCTCATAAATACCTGCTGAGTTGCCAAGCCTGTGTTAAGGCTTGTCAGTCTTTAATAAATCTGCAAGATTTAAGATGCTGCTCCTTGCTGGTGCCCATCACTCCCCAGCACAGGGTAGGGCAGAGCCAGGCAGGCGAGCAGGATCCCTCCCGGGCTGCAGGGACGTGTCAGAAGGGCTGTGCAAGAGCTCCTGGAAAGGTCATTGGTATTTTTGGAGCAATAAATCACGGAGGGAAAGATTTGCATTTCGGCTGTATAAAATCCGGGGCTGGATTAGAGAGAGCATACTTTGCAGTAATATTTCTCTCCTGACTTGTTTTATTAGCTTCCTTTAAACATGTTACATTATTGCTTATAGAATTTCATTTACTTGGATTGGCAGCTTGATAAATATGTCTATTGGCGATGATTTGGATTGCTCTGGGCATTAATATTATTAAAACCTGTCACAAGGAAATGTCTGAAAGATGACTTACTGTAAAGATTACAGCATGAAATAAATCATACAATGGTATTTGTTACCGTTTATGGCCTCTTGGAGCCGAGTCAATCCCTTTTTATGTTGCATTATTTTTCAAGTTTTTATAGCCTTACATTATATATCGCTGTCAGAAATGAACAGATGGGGTGTCAAACACGAGCCTTCTGAATAATTCCCACCCTCGGGTTATTTGTATGAAGGACAAGTGTAAAGCTGTGTTCTCGAGGAAGGCAGCGGGATGGAGGTGCAGGAAGGGTTGTTCCAGCGGGCAGCTCCTTTGTCAGCAGCACAGGGGGCTTGGGGAGTACCTGGGCAGCACCTGGGCTCACACTGGGCTCTTG
>VWYN01003340.1:0-11852 GCA_013400075.1 Hippolais icterina
AAAAGGAGGGAAATTTTGGTTCGCTTTTTCATCCAGAAGTGCTTTAAGTTAAATGGGATAAGATAGAGAACAATATTATCTCTTAGTAGATATTTTCGTAGATGAATACAGTGTCTTTCTGTGATGGATATCTTTTTTTAAAAAAGGGAATATTAAATATTTTGTCTGTTTCTACCTCAGGATTTGCTGGGGTAATATACAGCTCATAAAACAACTAAAGAGACATTTGGTTGAAGACAAGATTATGGTTACCCTGGGGTAAGCCTGAAGTGGAGATTAGAAGAGAGTTACCAATAAAATAGTAGTTATTACTCTTATGCAATTACTCATATAAAAGGCTTTTGTTTTGTTTTATTTTGTTTTGATTTGTTTGGGTTTTTTGCCTTTCTTGGTGCTAAGATTACTGATAATGAAATTTAATGGTGGCAGAACTTGTCAAATATTATTACTGCATATATGGACTTTCTCCTTCCTTTTCCTCACAAAAAAATTAATCAGACTACCTTGAGGTGCAGAATAATAATAAGAAGATTAAATTCAGAGGTATAGAATACAAACCCATGTGCTTAGTTTGAATTTCATTTCCTCTACACTTTCAGGGAAAAGCTACTTGCCTCTTGTGGTTTATATCAAATTAAATTAGAATAATTTATTGATTAGTGACATTACAGCAGTCCATGAACTACACATGCAGGCTTAATGTAACCAATAAAATGGTTAAACCACGTAAACTATTTAGAGATTCCATCTACCTGAAATTGAGATGCTCTGTAAAAGAAAGCATGCAGGGAGCCACATGGATGTCCCCAGGTGGGACAGCAGGACCTCTCGCAGCACCCAGACAGAGGAGCAGGGCACGATGAAAGGGACATGTGGGACAGGATGATAGCAGAGTTTAGGAGATCTAGAGTTTAGGAGATCTAGAGCAGGATGAATAAGAGCTGTTAGTGACCCTCAGGGTCCTGACACTGCTACTCCATAACTAATGCCCAGAAGTTCTAAGGACCTTACACACATGCACATACAGCTACAAGCTCACCCTCCTTCACAGCCTTGGGGTCTCCCTTATATGTGCACATCCTTCCTGCAGGAGACATGCTGCCCCAGGTTTTTGTGCTCCCCTCCTGCTCCTGACATGCTGTCGATACACCCACCAGTGAGGAAGTGCCCCAGGAGATGTACCTGCTTCCCAGACTGGGGTCCCTGCAGACTGCCCCTATGCTGCCAGCCTGTTGCTGGGTAGCAACTGTGCTGTTCAACCTGGGTGAGGTTCAGGGTGCCCCAGGGCACTGCCCATGGGGACAGAATCTCTCAGATAGCTGGAGCTGATCAGTTGAAACTTCTTCACAGTACGACGACATCCTTATTTAAAATGCCTCCGAGTAATTCCCTCATTGGTGTTTAATTCTGCTATTGTCTGTTTAAAACTGATACTATCTTTTTCCTAGTTTTGCCAGTTTTTGGTGAATAAGCTGTCCAGAATAGGCAGGTTTAGGTATTCCATTCACACACGCTTTCTGAATTTCATTTCTATCATATTAGTTATTTTTACTCAAAAACATATTCCCAGGAGGAGGTACTGTAGATTTCCCCCACAATTTGTATGTAGATATCAAAAACTGTTGAAAGCTGTAGTAATAAATTGTTTGGATTTCCTCTGTATTCATTGCAGGGACAAGTTTATTATGATTACTAAACATTTATTTTTGAGTTAATTTCATTACTCTTATTTTACTGACTAAAGAAAGAACAAGACAAATAGACAGTCTACCTTTCAGATAGTTAAAATGAGAAAAAAAGTAGACTGCATCAGGGATGATCAAAACTTCACCTTCTGAGTGCTCATCAGGAGGAAGTAAAAGAATGATTTGATTGTACCATGTGATGAGAAGGAACTGAATTCTGGCTTACAAACAATTTATTGCTTTCTTTGACTTAGACACAAGAAAGGTGCCTGCATCCATCTAAGAAATGCCAGCATGCTCCTGGAATGGAGCCTGCAACGAGCAGGAATCCCCCTGTAGTGGGACTGTGACTCAGACAAACACATGGTTAGTGCTCATCAGATTCAAGTTCTCTGATAGGAACTGGAAGGGATCATTGTGATTGTACAAAGCATTGGAGAAAACACGTTTTTCATTAACCTGTCATCAAAACAGCTCATTCAAACAGCAGTGAGTAAATAAGAATGTTATTAGAACAGTCACAAGAATGGATATTCTGACTTCCAGGAAAACTTTAAGAAATCATAGTTTACTAAATTTTAGAGTGGCACTGATAACAGACACACAAGAAAATATTTGTGCTGAAATCAGATATCTAATCATCTTCTTAACAAGAACAATAATAAAAAATGTAATTACTTTAAAAGTAGAACTTTGGCAACTTGTAAATATAATAATGAAAAGTCTGGAAGTGACAATGAACATTCACCCAGACCAAGTACAGGCACAATGGTAAGAACAGCAACACTCAGGAGAGATTTTAACTTATTTAAAAAACAAACAAACAAACAAAATTATTAAAACTGAACAGTTTTCCATAGAACTCTGTTGCATTGTTTAGAGGGTTTGTTTTTTTTTTTTTTTTTCCTCTACTGTCTAGGGGAAAAGGTCTTGATGGCATTAATTGATGTCTCATTCCTCTTGATAAGGAAAACACTACTATTGATTTTTTTGGTGGCAGCCTTCCCCAGAACACTTGTCATGTCTTGTGACAAGCTTGGTCTTCTCTAAACCATCAGAAACCTGATACTTTCTGTCTTCCTTACATTTATTTTGGTGTTGTCTAGACTGTTAGACAGTTGTTGTTAGACATCGTACACAGTTTCTTTCCATAGCTGAGGTCTTGAGTTGGTGACATCCATTTTATCCAGCATGAAATCATCTAGTACGGACATGGTTTATTTTTACTTTTCCATATCTTTCTTTTGTTGCATTTTATGAACAGTACCCTATTTAGTGTATTTTTATTTCTCTTCATTTGAACAAACCAATTTATGGGGAAAAAAAAAAAAAAAAGAAAAGGGGAAATAAAAAGATATTTTTTCCTCACATTTATCTCCTGGGCTTCTGTTCATTAATGGAAGTTACAAATCCATATTATCTGACCTGGTAATCAGGATTTTTCTCTCAGATGTCTTAATCAGTGAAGAGCATGAACACTGGTAACAACATACTTTGTTTGACCACAGAGGTAAGTAACATCTATAAACTTTAGATTCTAATTTCCTTAAGAGCTTATGAAAATAAAATAGTTATTAGATAATTTCCTAATGATCAGTCTCTAAAGATGTTTCAGATCATGGAAATTCCACATTTGAGAATTAACTGCAGAATTTCTTTAACACTACTCTTTCCTTTGAAACTGAGGAAGACATAGTTCTAATTTTCAACAAAAGACATATTTCCAATGAATATACGATCAATCTTTTAAGTCTACCAGTCAAAACCTACATCACTATGGTAATAATTAAGGACAGAGGTTTTCATTTAGAATGTAGCTCTTCAGATTTTACACTTTAATGTTTTAATGCCATATTGTAATGTTGTTTTTCTTAGAGCTATTAAGAAAGTGAAATAAGTTTTTTAGTTTCAAGGACAGAAAACAAAATGCAATCCTTAATGAAACAATTTTCTTCAAATAATTACCTATTTACAAGGGGTTTTCCCCCATATTTCTCATCTCACTTGTTTTGAGCATGTTTTTGCAATGTTTCAGTGAGACTAAAAAGAAACAGAATATATATATATATTTAAAAAATCCAGCTTAAAGATAAATAATTCCCTGTACTTTTAACTGAAATGCAATATACTTGGTTTTGGTTTTATTTATCACTTTTCATATTTTTACTGCTATTTAGAACTGACTGCCACTTGTTCTACTTCTTACTACTTGTTCTGCTAGTTATTTCACTAGAGTGGCATTCTGTCCCATACTAAGATCATGAGCTATGCTGAGGGTGCTGTCCGGGTTAATATATACCCATGAGTGTGGGACTAGAAAGCAGTAAAGGTTATTGGGGCTTTAAACTTGCTTCTGGTCTTAAATAGGAACTAATTATTATTCTCTTGAAGCAAGGAGAAGTAGGAAAAAAACTGACCATGAAAACGCAAAAACCCCTGTAAGCAAATCCAAACCAGCTTCTCTTTCATTGTTTGAATGACTTAGAATTGTATTATGTCTTGTAGAGCTGCACTTTAAGACCATTATTTCTGCTTGAATGATTCCTGGCTGTTAGTTAGAGTAAATCTGACCACATATAGTTTAAAATTTTAATTACAGCATACATATTTGGAATGCATTTTCATAGTATCTATTATGTGAAAGTAATAAGTGCATCAAAAATACAACACACTATTATTATTAACAAGAATTTCAGTTTTCTATAAATATTAAACTATAATAGTAAATTCATGCAAAGGAAACAAGTAAATAAGGAAAAATTTGTGCTAAAGTAAGCTTAAGAATTCCTATAAGATTGAATTCCAGGTTGTAATTATAAGAATAAAAACTATTTTTTTTCTGTGACGGGAAAGCAGAAGGGGTTTCCAGAAAGATGTCTAAAAATCCCTTGGTATAGCTATCTTTATGTCCGCTGTTTATAATCTGGGAGTTTTCTCCCCTGAAAGAGAAAATTAGAAGCCACTGTATTTGAAAGAAAGGCATTTAAAGCTGTGTTGTCATAAAAAAGTTCAGGTTGGATGGAATCTTGAGAGGTCTCCAGCCCAACTTCCTACTCGGAGCAGGGTAAGCTCTGAGGATGCTTGGGTGTTTGTCCAGTTAAATCTTTTAAACTCCAAAGGATGTAGCCTACCTCTGTGGGCACCTGTAAGGACTTAAGGAGCACAGTTGCCTATCTCAAAACACTGCTAAAGCTAAAAAAAACCACCACAGAGGGAACTTGAGAAAAGCACATAAGGGAGGGATTTGCATCAGGAAGGCTCTAATTCCAGGCCTAATGGAGGTAAGATCTGTTTAGCACATCCTGGTTAATGCATCCAGAAAAAAAATCCCTCTGTGACAAACAGTGGGAAAGGAAGAAACTGCTCATACACATATAACCTTAAGTTATTTGAATGGCATCTCTGCCCTGTGGATAACTGGAACTTGGACTGTATAAAGGTGGCACCACCAGAAGAATGACTCAGGAACCCTCACCACCAAAAAGTCCAGGGTGAAGAAGGACCAGTGGGATGCTACTGGATCAATGGCTAGTGACTATCTTCTGCTTAATCTCACTGTTTCTCTCTCCCCCTCCCCCACTTTTCTATGTGTTTCTATCTATCTTACCTTTACTATTAAATAAGACCCATGTTATTGAGTTCAGCATATGGTCTCATTTGCACCTTAATTCGGTCAGAGGCATCTCACACTAATCAGATCACATTAACACCTTGATTGCCTTCATGACTCTTATTTCCAGTCAGAACCTCTCCTCTTCCAAACTTATGCCCTTGTTCCTGCCACCAAGCAGTTCTGTGAATACCTTGGCTCCTTTCTCTCGGTTGCCTCCCTCATAGCCCCTCAGAGGGGCACAACTTTTAGACTGTATTCAGTCCCTGGAAAAACTTTTGTGTCATTTTCCTTGGGGCATATTTCTGGATATATGGAGGATAAGACTTTGGGAATAGTCCAAATGTAAAGGGTAAACTAGACCTAGACAATCTGATTGACTTCTGCAGTAAAATAATTGGGTCTGTGGAGAAGGGGAGAGGACAGAGTGAGTCACTGAGTTTTGAGTTCAGCAGTTTCCCATTCCTGAAGCCTAGCTGGTATGTGGGTGAGAGGACAAGCAGAGGAGCAAAACACAGCATGAATGAAGGTAGCAGCTAAGGGGTTCAACTGTTTGTGGATGTGTTAATATTTGGAGGAGATGTGTAATGCATGAAAGAAATGAAAGAAAATGCAGTGAAGAGTTAAATACAGTGTGTGCCTGCAGCAGCCCCAGTAGGAACAGCACAAGGCAGGGCTTCCTCTGGGTCAGGGGTGGTATCATCTGTCTAGATCTGGCTGGAAATGGTTAAAGCCAGGCAGAAATGGTTGGATTTTCTTTTTCCTCATGTTGCTTTCTAACGGGACCGGGCTTGGGGACTGCCTCTGACTGGCGGGGGCCAATGGCTTGACAGACATGGGGTGGAGGAGTATCAGCACTTTGTGTCACAGGATAAGGCACACTAATGTCTCCCCACAGATGTTCCAGATGAGCCAACAACAGGCCAGGAAGAATAAATACCATCCCAAAGCCTTGAGCAGGGCTCTAATGTTGATGATAGAGGGCAGTCACACCCATGATTTCCATGATTGCCTTCTACTTCACCTTAGATTTCTTGGCACAGTTTTTTGAAGACAGACATTCAGAGGAAAAGCATAATGTCAAAGGAAGGTAATAAATTCTCATTCTTGGACTTTGGCTTTTAAAAAATTTATTTTAAGTTATTTAAAGCCTTTCTAGTGAAGACTGTACAAATAGATAAGCAGGCTAATAGATACAAATAATGCATACATGTAATTAAAGTGTTAAAGCATTCTTTGGTTTAACAATAAACTTTAGCTCCACTCATATACCCTATGTTCCCTTTTGGCCATGACAGAATTTAACAAAAAAGATTTAAATTTTAATTTATGGATATTTTTTTGAGAGATCAGTGACATTTCCATTAGAGCTGTCAGCTAGTATTCCCCCAGTCTTAATTTTTCCTGCCATACCATCATTCCCTTTAAAAAGCTATTATAAGCTTGATGTTAACAAGCTGCACTCCATTCCTAAATTGAAAAATCATAAAACCCCTGTCAGATTAAAAACTGTGGTCTAGAAATCAGAAGAACAGACGAAGCTTCTCAGGCAAGTGCTTCCCAAATTAAAACTTTTTCAGCTTTTACTTGAATACTTTCATCAAGTCAAAATTTTCTTTAAACCACATTAGCTGTGAGACAGTATAAGGAATGGAGAACACAGTTATTGGGATCCTCAGGTGGCCTCAACTACCTCATCTAGTACTTAGACAACTTTTCTCAGCTATGGAAAGCACAGTTTCAATCAATTTTGGCTAAGAAAGGACTGAGATTTACATATATTACTTCTTTTGCTGCTCTAACCATCAGATTTGTACAACATGAGGGTACTAAGAATAATTTTTTGTTATGGCCTTACACTAAGGAATTTTTTTTTTCTCAAATCAAGAGACTGATATATCAATCAATGCAAGCAGTATCATTTCAGATAATGGAATGGAGCTCTGGGCCCAGGAGCCTATCTTTTGTGAATTAGAGTCTCAATAAGATACTTAAATTATATGTACTAGATGACACAAAAAATATTTCTAGTTCAATTTTATTTTACCTCTTTTTCACCAGACTTTTCTCTAGCCAGTATTTTGAATTATCTTAAAGTGTTCAATTTTATTAAATCCATTTTATATGTAATGACTTCTAACAGGCAACTGGGGAGAACTGCTAACATATGTGTCAAAGTTATACAGAATGAGATAGAATAGATATAATTCACTGTATTCCTGAAAATTTTCTGTTTCAAAGTCAACATATTTAATGGATAGCTTTCTTTATCATCCTTACAATTAATTATCATAATATTCAAGGAATTTGAACCTCATATGGTTTGAACAGCCACGCTGAAACAATATTCTTCTAAGGGCAATCTTACATGTGAAGCTCTTGCAGAAGCAGAATATAAAGAAAGATAAACCTTTTATTGATCAACCATCTTTATTGAGCAACATAGCTCTCCTTATATGGCAGGCATCACCCAATTAAAAAAAAACTAAACAACTAAGCACCTCAATATTTCTAGCAGGTAAACATCACTTAGAATTAACTTATGTATGCAGAATTATGAAAGCTCACTTTCTATCTGAACTCATACAAGCCATTGCCTTAAGGAGTTAGTCTGATATTAATTAGCCTCATTTATTCATTCATTAAAAAAAAATAGGATTTTTTCCCCTTTGTAGGCTTCATATTTCTGATTCATATTATTTTGCTGCAATTCAAAGAACAAGCTGAATTTATGGCATGCAGTAACATTATTTTCATGAACACATAGTAGCAATGGTCATTTTCTTCATCTTCCGTCTTCAGTGACCTCGTTCCATTATGGAACCCAGTACAAGCTTGACCTGCTGTGAACACTCAGAGGGAGCATTTTTAGATACATTATGATCTCATACTGCAGTAAATTTAAAAATCAAATAGTTCTAAAAATACCAGACTATTAGAAAATTTTCTAAAATATTTATTATGAAGGCAATAACACAAATAGTGGCCATTGATATTATTTTTTAAAAAAACATATGTGATTTCAAAATAATGAAGCAAAAATTGATACAACATGAATGAAAAAGAAAATACCCAAGTATGTAAGCAATATAAACTAATCAGTATTCTAGGTAAGATAGGTCCTGAAACAAAAAATTATCTGTATAATATCTAGATCTGTCACAGACCTCTGGTCTTAAGAAAGAAACAGATACTGCTGCAATACATTGTTGCAGGGAATTACTGGACTGGAAAAGGAAGAGTAAGAGGCATATGCTGTGTTCCTGTTACCACTTCTCAACATTCCTATTGTTAGCAGTGAAACACATAATCACAGAATGATTATATGCAAGTGCTTTTATTGAAGAGCTCTGGTAGTCAGGGTACAGACCCAAATCAGACTCAGACATGGATTCGAGATGGACATGTTTTTATACCCTTTTGTTATATAACTATATATTAATTATTAAACCCATATTGTTCTATTGTATATATTGATCTTATCCAAACATGAATTCTTGTGATTTTCATCAGGCCCCCTAAACATAGTTTCTCATGATTCTTGTTACAATTACATCATTTCTCATGATTCTTACTACGATTAAGCAATAATCATATTCAAATACCAAACAATCATTACATTTAACTATCATATAATTTATCATATGATAATTACACAGGCTCATTTCACATGATCTAGTAAAGACAAAGCCCAACCTTCATTCCCAGGGCCTACCCAGCCCTGGTTCCCTTTCCCAGGCCTCCCAGGCCCAACCTTTCTTTCCACCCTGCTGAATCTACAATTCCCATGATTTTAGAAACATTTTATCCCTATGCTGCTAAAATTTAACCCTATGCTATCACTATCATAACAATATGGATATTTAAAACATTCTGATTGCAACAATAGTCTGATTATTCTTAATCAAGTGAAAATTTATAACAACATGTCCATGTAATATGTTCCATTCTTTATTCCTTTTTGATTACTTCAAACCTAATAAAGCACCTAATAAAGCAACCACGTATCATTTTTCAATGTTTTTTAATGAAAGAATATGACTTTTTTTCTTTTTTCAGCCCTACAAACATATAAAAAGCTCTTACCGTATATTTACTAAAACTTATAAAAAGTGTAATCTAGTAAATCACTCCTTCATGAAAAATCAACACAATATCTCTCTCTAGAGAACTAAAACTACATGAATAATTGATATTTAATTTCTTTTTTCCTCTTATAATTTTACTACTGGGATTTAATGTGTAAAATTAAAGCAGCTAGTTATGACTTTCTTTATAGGTAAAATATTGAATTTACGTCGGTGTTATCAAACACCCTATTTAATATTTAATTTGTCCTTCAGATTACCAGTGAGTGTTATTTACTAAAAGTGTGTTGAGATGCTCCTTTTTTCTTCTTTTTTTCCCCTTTTCTTTTATTTCTAATAAACATTACAGAAACATTTTGCTACAATAATTACAGAAGGCAGTAAACTATTTTGATCTGGATTTAGTCCACTTAATTTTAGGCTCATAAATGAGGTGCTTATATTGCGACTATATTTTATGCTGGGAAGTGGTAAGTTGTAGAGGATAGTTCAGAGAAGTTAAAATTAATTATTTCCATTTACCCAGTAGTGAGATTATGACAAAAAACTCTTACCTCAAATATTCTATTATAATACTAAAGGTTAGATGAAATATATCCAAACTAATTTAACAGACTGTGGAAGAATTGAGGCCAATTGCATTCCTTTGAGAAAAAGTTTCTATTCAGTAAGGATAAAGGTGGCAGATTAAGGATATAAAGTATTTTAAATTTTATTCTGACAATATAAATAATTTTATTTACTATTCTTATTTTCTAAGAATAACAAATGTTCATATGTCTTTTTGAGAGACTCCTAGATTAAATACTTGAGATTTTTTTAACTATAAAAGTCCTTCTTTTCTAAGGAGAAACACAAACTCTAAACATTAAATTGCATTACTTAAAATATTGCAGTGCATTTCTCACACACAGAATTGCATAGCATTTTTGCACAATGACTCATACATCATTGAAAATAACTCTCTACATAAAATTGCTTTCACCTTCATAGACAATAGGAAAAATCCCGCTTTAAAACTAGAACACAGGACAAAAAATGTTGCACCCATTTTTTTTTTCCTGTTTGATTATATCAGATGAAAGAACATTTACTTGCAGGATATTTTGTCAAGGTTACATTCTAAAAGTTGAGACCCCTGTTAGCCAGCAACTGAATTAGAGAAGTTATATTATTTTCATAGAAAACAAGGACCAGTAGAGAACAAATTCTGGGTGACCTACCATTTATAGAAGTGAACTCCAAGCTGACTAACAGTCGTTAGTTGTGCAGTGCTACAGGACTTGATGGAAAAAAAGTCATATTCTCAGGGCTAGAGGTTATTTACTTATTGTTGTTTATATCTGTGTTTTACAGTTTGAAGTTAATTTCAAAAGTTGAGGCAGTGTTCTGCTGGTGTTTTTTGTGCTTTTTTTAATGGCTAGCTCTTTCATTTCATATATAAACATATGTACAATACATAAACAGTGAACTGGTTTACATTCCATTCTAGTGTCTAGTCTTTAAAAATTGTGGCAATCTAGTAGAATTTCCTATTAGTCCATGAAATAGGCATTGGTTCTCTGTGACTTAATATTGTCTCTTTCAACAGGACTCTTGTTGAAAACTTCACAGAAGGACAAGAGAAAAGACCCTTAAGTATTCTCTTGTTTTTAGGTCCTGATCCAGAAAGCTTCAACACATGAAACACCCATTCAGTGAGACATTTCCCTTAAAAATGCTGTGAACATTTTTCCAGCCTTAAATCTCAGGGAAACTTATATAGCATAGGTATCTCAGGTGGAGGGAAGGATAGCTGAAGAGAGAGCATAACTTACTTGGTCTGGAGAATCCCAGACATAAGAACAGATTGTGAGAAGAACTCATTGAGAGCAGCAGAGAAGGACTTAGGGGTTCCTGTGGATGAAGGGCTGGACTTGAGCCAACAGTGTGCTCTCACAGCCCACAAAGACAATCACATCCTAGGTGGCATCAAAAGCAGTGCGGCCAGAATGTCCATGGATGTGATTCTCCTCCTCTACCCTCATGAGACACCACCTGGAGCGTTGCATCTCTGGAGTCCTCAGCCCAAGAAAAGCATCAACTTGTTAGAATCCAGAAAAGGGCTATTGTCCTGGTTTATGGCAAATTTGTGAGAGAACCCCTGAATGGAGTCCCTCTGGGAAGCAAACCCAAATGGCCCCTTCCCCCCGCCTGTCCAGGAAAAAAAGAACATCCTTGGAGGAAAGCAGAAAAAAAAAAAAAAAAATTAAAAATAAAATGCCCACAAGCACAAAGAATGAACAACGTGAAACAATAAGACCTCTCATTGCTCTGAAGTGAGATGGTTAAGTCAGAAAGTCCTTGTTGTGGGTAGCTCAGCTTGCTCAGTCTCTTATCAGTTCCTCCGGTGCTGGAAAATGCCATCCTGGACCCCAGGGGGCACAGGTGTGAGATCCGGGTGTCTCTCTGGGTTTTTCAGTCCAGGAC
>VWYN01003340.1:12515-56108 GCA_013400075.1 Hippolais icterina
TTTTTTTTCCATGGAAAAAAAGGGGAAAATAAAAAAAAAAAAAAAAAAAAAAAAAAAAAAAAAAAAAAAAGTTATAAAAAGGAGACAAAGCAAAAGAGTATGACTGGCATGTGAGATTTTCTTTCCAAAGTAATTGTGACATAAATATATGAAAGCACACAAAGATAACTTTATATGGACTTTCTTGCTCTTTCATTCCATTTTTTTTCTTGGTTTAGCACTCTTTTTTTTTCCCTGAAAATTGTACATTTAAGTAGCTTTCTGGTTGTATTTTATGTTCATATTACCATTTCTGCAAGCCAGTTCTACATAAAACTACAAAATGTCACTAGTGTTTCTTTTATTGAACAGCTTTCCACTCAACAAACTTTCATAAAGATGTTTACCTTTAACAAATGTTATTTGGGCATTTTTTCAATTCTCTTTTCTGAGTCAACAAGATTTATATTTTCCTGTAAATCCTTTCAGCATTACTCACCATTGTTAATTTCTTTGTTTTAGGCTTTTAATGATTTTTACCACCATGACATCTAAACACTTGACAAGTGCATGTGGATTTAATCCCAGATCAAGACTTCCATTCTCCAGTTGGAAGCTGGGACTATGTTCCAGACCTCTCCAAAAGGGCCCATTATTCAGTTTCCATCAGAATCAATGCTTTTAGAGACTCAAGAACTAAACAGTCAATTTAATCACTTTTCAAAAAACATGTACACACAGTAAGAAATATGTTAAAGACTTCCAGCTGAATTTGGTTTGGAGATTCTGGAATTTCAACATGCAGAATAATACTGCAGGAAAAACACATGGCTCTTTCAGAGGCAGAGTATGTACATAGCTAAAAAATGGAAGGAGTCCATATGCTGTTTTGTTGTTAGATGTGTTTATACCGAGAAACAGAAAAATAAAGACAACAACAAAAAAAGAATGTGGCTTCAAAAACCACCTCTCTCTGCAGAAAACATTGCCCACAAATCAGAGCTGATTAACAAGGCCAGGAATCTTTTCATTGCCTTTCTTGCAAGCCATTGAATAACAGCTGAGCTATTTTGCAGCCTAAAATATCTGGCAGCTCTATCAATTCAACTAGTAATCCTCAACAAGAAAAAAGACTATTGTATAGTAATGGCACATCCATGGCCATTCTTTCTTCTTGCTTCTATGGCACCTCTAAAAATTTGTGGCTGGCATAAAGACATGATACACACTCCACAAGCTCTATGTGCATTGTTATTTATATTTTTTCGTTCTTTAAGTTTGTCATCAAGTATTAGGATAATAGAAATTCAAAATACTTCCTTCGAAAATATTTAGAGGAGGCATTTTTAATACCTTTTCTATAAGCATTGAAATTCATAGAATATCTGAAGTCAGAAGGGAACTGACCAAGTCAGGTCGGCAAATGAGTAAAACTGTCCTGTGATTGGGAGCCATCTGCCTCTCCTTCTTAGTGTGCCATACTTAACTGAGGCTCAGGTGAGTCTGATGATGGCTTTGACTAATCTTGTCTCACCTGTTGCCACGACACCATCTCTGCCAGCTGCAGCTCTGGAGACAAAAAGGAACACTTCCTCTGTCTCCAGAAGCCACAAGTTTCTCCAGAAGTGGTAGTCTCCACTTTTCTTAGTACAGTCTCTCTGTTTTTTTTCCCCATGCACTTTATGGTTCAGGTTCTTGCCTCTGCAGCATCTCTGGATAGCCCAGACCAGCCAACTGTTCTTGTCCTTGGGGCTATGCTGCTTATTCACATATATCTACCATTCCTACTCCTTGTGACTGTGGATGCAGGTAGACCACAGCTGAGAGGTGAGGGGCCACTCTTGCCCCAGCACTTGCCCTTCCTCTTGATGCCTTGAGAAGGCTGACCTGAAACAGAGACTGGACAGAGCAATAGAATAAAGTAGGTATTTATTGAAAGGCCTCCAGGATTCATCTTCGGCAGGTCAAGGGCCTGACCAGGGCTACACCCAAGGTGGACCCAAAATGGTCACAAAATGGCTGACCAGTCACAAAGTATTAAATTTTTATAAGTTTTGGTCCATTTGCATATTGGGGTTTAATTGTCCAATTACATCTTCAGGTTGTGATGTCCCATCCTTCCTCTTCCTCCCTCCAGTCCATTGTTGTTTATGCTTTGGGCCTGAAAGTTGTCCTTGCTCTTCAGCAGGAAAAGGATTTGTTTTGTCTACCTACTCTGTGATGAGAGCTTGCTAGCACTTAATATGAGGCTCAGAACTACACCCCTAGGCAGCACAGAATCTGAAAAACTAGAAAGCTAAAACCTAAGGCATCACTCTAGTCCAAGGCCTGGACAACGTCATCATCTCTATAAAGCTCTGACAGGTCTTTGGCCTTGAATACCAAGGACATCACCAGCCATTAATGGGATATAAAGTCTTTTATTCAAAATCTTGTTATGTGCAAAAAGAAATGCATGGCTTATGAAACCAGGATTTATTGTCAATATATTTAGTGTTTTCACAGTTCAATCAAAACCACAATAAACTGCTATTACTAGTCCAGTTACAATGCCAGTTGCCCATATAAAAATCAATACAGAAAATTCTCATTCATAATACATTTAAAATAGTTCTACCATGACACCTCCCTACCATTTTTCTCTTTTACCCTGGTATTGTGGTTGCCTTTCCAACATTCTTCAGGAGCACAGCTTGAAAATTTTAGATTTCCCAGGTGAATTTACCTGTTAGAAGGAAAGGATACAACAACTCGGTGCTTTGTAGTTTTCAGAAGAGGCATAGTACCAATGGCAAATGTGACTCCCTCTTTCAGGGGCTTCTGGAGTTACTCTTCTCCCTTATGCCTCAACACAAAGGGCTTTCCTTCCCACTCTGGGTTCTTTCAGGCCTTCATCCCTGGCCAGCTGATTGCAAACCCTGAGTTAATGGCAGTCATGTGATCATGGTAGTTCCAACCAGCTGCTTCCAACCAGCTCAAGCCATGCAATGCTGGCCTGTCCCCCTAAGTGAGACCTGTGCTGTTGGATGTGTAAGGAAGGTAACAAAAGTGTATACTACTTGCTAGGAAAAAACAACATTAACTAACAAACCCCTTTTGAATGGAACTGTGCTCATTTTCTTTTTCTGAAAAATATATCAATTCATATTATGAAATTGCAGATGTCTTGATTTATTTGAAGCTTAAGTTGGTAGCAAGTCAAAATTTTCTGAGAATTGTGAAAAACTACTTTGTTCTTTGGTTTTTTTTTATTGGAGTAACAAATATTATTTTGTCATGACCAATACCTTTTCCCTAACCTCAAAACATTCTTGTCCTTTAGAAAAGAATTAGCTGTTGAGCTGTAGTTGACCCTGTAGAGTCCTAAGATTTACTTAATTTTATGACTCAGGCATAATTGTACTTTTCCATATATCTTTCCAAATATAGCTCTTTTTAGGAAAAAGTCAGCCTCTTTTCAATTACCACCAAACAGGAAGGTCATAGAAAAAGTTATGGTAAAATATAAACATCATCACATTCAGCAAAATATATCTGAAGGATTCTGTGATTCACTCAGAAATACAGTTTTTCTTGTTGACTCTTAATGCCTCTTCCATAATGTTCTTCTTTTTTAACATCACAGAATCATGTAATCACAAAATATGCTGAATTGGAAGGGACCCCCAGGAATCATTGAATCCAACTCCTGGCCCTGCACAGCACTATCCCCAAGAGTCACACCATGTGCCTGAGAGCATTTTACAAACACTTCTTGAACTCTGTCAAGCTGGTGCTGTGACCACTTCCCTGGGGAGCCTGTTCCAGTGCCCAACAACCCTCTGGGTGAAGAATCTTTTTCTAATATCCAACCTAAACATCTGACACAACTTCAGGCCATTGCCTTGAATCATGTCATTGGTCAGGCGAGTGAAGAGATCAGTGTCTGCCCCTTCTCTTCCCCTCAGGAAAGTTGGAGACTGCAATGAGGTCTCCCTGTGATATACTCCAGGATGAACAGATGCAGCTTCCTTTCAAGGCCCTTCACCATCTTTGGTGCCCCTCTTTGGACACTCTCTAATAGTTTAGTAATGTTCTTATACTGTGGTGCCCAAAACTGTACACAGTGCTCCAGTGAGGTGAGGCTGCCCCAGTGCAGAGCAGAGCAGGACAGTCCCCTCCCTTGCCTGGCTGGCAATGCTGTTCTTGATGCACCCCAGGACACGGTTGGCCCTCCTGACTGCCAGGGCACTGCTGACTCATATATGTCTCTGTATTTACTGTAGGTGAATATATTAAAAAAAAAAAAAAAAAAAAAAAAAAAAAATCTGTGAGTCCTAGAATATTATAAGAGGTTTATGTGAAAAGGGGCTCCATTTTACTAGGTTATTTCTCTACAGAAAGAGCTTTCATACAAATAATTTTTTTTTACTGTTTCTTTTCACAGTGTAAATAACACTCTGCTTCTGTCCTATACCAGAGCAAAGGTGCAGGGCTGTGTGAAACATTCATTTTACACCTGGAACTTGTTGCAATGGAGCCTGATTTTTGAATTAAAATATGTTGTGTATATTCTTACAATAAAAATCATATAGGTAGATGATGGTATCAAGGCACAGGTTTTACCACCAAATTCTTTAGTATTTCCTGGATTTGGGAACACATGGCAACCAACTCCTGATTTCAGACTGGTGTTGTGTCAGTATGCAATCATGTATTATGATACTGTACCTCATCAAATCTGAACTATATTATGACACATGTATTAACTTATAATTAATATGTAGAATAGGTACACATTTTTGAATACTTGCTAGACAAAGTCTTGTTAGAGGTCCAGAGGAGGACCATGAAAATATCAGAGCATTGGAAGCTGGAACACCTCTCCTACAGATAAAGGCTGAGTTGGAGTTGCTCATCCTGGAGAAGACAAGGTTTCTGGGACAATTTATTATGCCTTTGCAGAGCTTAGACGGGATTTATAATAAGGACAGAGAGAGACTTTATCATGGTCTGAAGTGACAAGACAAGGGGAAATTCTTTTAAACTGAGAGAAGGTACATTTAGGTTGGACATAGGGAAGAAATTTTGCTATGGTGGGGAGTAAGACACTGGAAAACGTTGCTGAGAGAATCTGCAGATTCTTCATCATTGGAAATGTTCAATGAGGTTGAAAGGACTTTGAACAGGGAAAGGTATCCTGGCCTATGGCACGTGGGGTTAAACTAGACAATCTTACTAAATTCCTTGCAACCCAAACCCCTCTTTGATTCTATGAACTTTAACCCACTTAAAACAGAGTTATTTGAAACTTTCAATAATAAAGCTATTTAAACGGAATCCTTCTTTTTTATGGACTTCTATTTCCCTGGAGCTTCTGCTTCAGTGAAGAAACAAACCTGCATTGCACACAAACAAATCCTCAACTGAGTATATATAATGCATAATTTACACAGTATATACAGATATTTAGGAAGATTGACAGCATAAATATATGAACAAATGAAGATAAGTTATGTGTAAAAGTATATCTATTAATACATTTGGAATCTAGACAAATAAACAAATTTTTAAAAGTTAGTCTCTATGGCTGCTCCTCTGGATCAGAGTTCCTTTCAGAGAATTGAGTTCTCTTGCTTGTTCCTCTTTATTGACCTGAAGATTCAGACTGACAATCAAATTGCTTCCTGTCATCTAGGCTTTGATAACTGTTCCTAAGAAATGCAAAGTGATGCAGTATTGTTTAACTCATTCATTGTAAGTCCTTGATCATTCCTAAGTACCTAAAAGTAAATAAATAGTAAAAAAAAATAGAGTATTCACATAAGCATCTGCTCTTTAAAAATCTATTTTTAATTTACTGCATCACACTGAAGTTCCCTAAATGATATGGTCTGAAAAACTGGAAGGATTGCTGTCTCAAAACCTTTTGAGTGTGAGTATGGAGAGGGACAGGTCAGGGCTTGCTCTGGTGAGGTAATGCCCTGCTCTGCACATCCCACCTACCCAGGCCTGTATCCCAACTTTGCAGTGGCCACAAATCCCCAGCACACCAGAGGCAACACTCCACATCTGCCTCTGGAGCCCTAATCCATTACCAGAGTGGCCAAAGAAGTCCCACATGGGGGAAGGGCCCAGGAAAGCCAAAGGGTACTTAAAGCAAGACAAGAGGCAAGCCCATGTGTCCCTACCCTACCTCCTCCTGGGATTTCTATCTGCTGGAACCAGGAATAGTAGCTATATTTGTTCTTTTCTATATTTTTTCTGTGTTTCTCCTTCTAATTCCCTCTTCTTGGAGTTTTGATTAACTTAAAATTAGATGAGTTAGGAATTTTCTAAGTTGAATGGGCTAAGTTAATGCTTTGTGAAGTGTTTTATGTTGATTGGATGCTGCTCTAAACTTTTGCCAAAGTTCTCTCATTTTCTGACACTGTCAGTAAAACTTTTTGTTGTTTTGACTTCCTGAAAATATCTTGTTGGTATTTTTTCCATGTGTCTAAATCACAGTACATGAAAAACTGTAATCCTTTTTATAAGTCTTATCAACAGAGTTTTTTGCGGCCTTACATAAAGATATTGTATTGTGTTTGCATGGACACGTTTTGGTAACAGTAGGGGTGTACAGGAATGGCTTCTGTGAGAAGTTGCCAGAAGCTTCCTCCATGTCTGGCAAAGCCAATGCTCTGAGCCCACCACTGGCAGAGGCTGGGTCAATCAGAAATGGTGTTAATACCTCCATGATAACATATTTTCTGTTAATGAAACTCATTAAATATTTAATCACAAAACTATTCTAATATTTTTAGTAAATAATGTTTTAAAATAATTCATGTACAATACATGCATCAAGTTGTTTACTAAAGAGATTTAGAAATGAGAAAAAACATTTCAATAATCCTATTTTTTCATAATATATTTTCATTGCTTCTCTCCTGAAGTCTTTCTTTTAGCATTTTGTCTTTTGTTGAATAAGAACCCTCTTTTACAAAAACCCAAAACTCATGGAATCTCTATGTAGGTTAACAAGTCCTTCCAGCTTTGGTTGGAATGAGCTTTGGCATCTGTAACCCTTGACTGTACTGGGCAGATGGTAACACAACAGGACAGGACAGGATGTCAGGTCTATAGCAAAGTGACAAAAGTTTTTTCTTTGTGTTAAGTGAACACCTTACCCTGAGACACTGTGGAGATTCCTCCATCTTAAATGGTCTCTGCACCTGTGGTTCCTTGAATCACAAGCTGGAATTCACAACAGACAAGAAACAAGTTTTATTATGGAGAGCTGAATTTGGAAGACTTCAGGACTCAGAGGATTTTTCTTCCCGAGTTCATTGCAGTAAAAAATAAAGTCAAATTGTTTGGTCTTTTAGACACAGAAAGTTACTCTACCACAGCACAGTGGATGCATATGTTTCTGTACTCCTCGGTGCAGCTGGTGGTGAAGCTGAGGACACATACCTGGTAAAAACATGAGTAACAAGCATATATTGGGGTGGACAATTTTTGGCTTGTTTTAAGGCTGGTCAGGATCAATCAACCTCTTTCCTGATTCACAAGCATACATGCAATGATAGGTCTCTCAAATATTAGAACAAAATTCAAGTCTGACGAGGATCACGGATCTCCTATGCTGTCATTATCTCTCACCATACTGAGTTTCCTGGTGGTGACATTTTTTTGTCTACCCTGTAATAATCTCCAGATTGTGGTCTTTTCCATTTTCCCCATCCCCAGCTTCTGCCAAGGCAGTTGGATGCTTTGTTAAGGGGAGGAGGGGTATCTCTCTCCAGATGTTGGTAACTGTGATTCATTTACTACTTCCTGAATGGTCCAACTTGAAATTTACTAGCTGTTCTACACATACACTCCCATCAAATGCTCAGACATAGAGAAAAAATAACTCTGAAATATAATTAAGAAGGACAGAATGTCCCAACCAAACACAGAACTCTGCCAAACATGTTTAGACCTGTTTGATCAGACCCTATTTACAGTCAACCCATTCCTTTTTACAGTTTTTCTTACGTTTTCCCATGGTTGTCCTTCCCTGTTCCACCTTAATATATACTTTTCCCTGCCTTTTTCCCTTATCTGAGACACTACATTTTAAGGCTTATACAGAACCAAAATTCATTTCCTCACTGAATTTCATAATAAAACCTAGAGCCCTTTAGGCAGTAATCCCATTTGATTTTCATGGTGTTTCATGAGTCTTTCAAAGAGTCTTTCTTTCCTTGACCCTTTGGAGATTTTCACAGCAGGGATAATGGTCTAATCATTGTCCTTTGATGGTTTTAGGAGTATCAGATCCAATTCCTAGGGTTCATGGTCCATCATTGTTCATCTGGTCTTAGCTAGGTCTCTGTGTTAAACTGGACGAGCTTTTAGTCACAAAACCTAATATTCCATATAGTGAGCCAATTTACAGTGAAGTGACACAAGTATTTACTTCATGGTAGAGCAATACCTCACCTCAAGACGTTGTAGAGATCTGTGTCAGTAAAATGATTTGTAGTGGCCATGCCTTCCATCACTAATTGAAATTTACAGTAGACAAGAAACAGTTGCTCTTCATGAATGTATTTCATTCTGGAAAGCAATCTAAGATTAACACATTTTGTGATGATCAATTATACCAAGAAAGGCTTGTAACAGCAATCATCCTCAATTAATCCAAACAGACCACAGGAAAGAGTCTGTGTGATTCTGTGGAAAAAAGAAGGTGTTAGAAAGGACTGCATCTCAATTCAGGGAAATTCCTTCTTGGTGTGTAGGACTCTCCATCAGATGTGAACATGCTGGCTGCAGTTTTGGGCATCACAATGTAAAAAAGACATTAAGCTACTAGAGAGTGTCCAGAGAAGGGCCAATAGGATGGTGAAGGGTCTAGAGGGAAGCTTTATGGGAAGGGGCTGAAGTTTGTTGGATTGTTCAGTCTAGAGAAGACACTGAGGGGAGACCTCACTAGGGTCAACATCCTCATGAGGAGAAGTAGACAGGCAGGTACACATCTCTTTACTCTCATGACCAGTGACAGAACTCAAGGAAGTCAAGAAAGGGTTAGATTGGATACCAGGAAAAGGTTTTTCACCCAGAGGGTGGTTAAGAACTGGAATAGGCTCCTCAGAAAAGTGGTTGCATCACCAGCCTGTCTGGGTTCAAAATACATTTGATAATGTCCTCAGGCATATGGTGTGACTCTTGGGCTGTTCTGTGCAGAGTCAGGAGTTGGACTTGGTGATCCTGATGGGCTCCTCCCAACTCAGCAGATTTGATGATTCTATGAATCTATGATTCTACTCTATGGTTCTATAATTAAAATCCACAACTGGAGGGTTAAATTGAGTACATTTTGAATTGGACTGTTCTATATAGAGAGAGGGAGCAATATATTCAACCATATGTGGGGGAGAAGAGAAACTGACCACTGTTCTGAATACATAAATCATGGTTTCTGTGAGACACAGCACTGTCTACCAAGGACTGTTTTAGAAAGCTGTCAAATGTTGCAGTAGCGCTTTTGTTAGAGGGCAAAAATAAGCCAAGACACAGACCTCTTTACAGCTCAGCTATCCTGACTCCAACTATTCACTGACTCTGGCTGCAGCAAGCACCTACTGTAGGTTTCCCTTGCAGCCTCGACTGCTGGTTATTTCCTGCTGAACTGTGACTGCATATGTTAGTTTGCAGACTCTGAATGCAGGCTTTTACCTGGCTAGACTGTGACTGCAGGTTCCAACAACAGGCTCTAACTGCAGACCCAGACTGACCTCACAGCAGTGATTCTCTCTCCCCAGGATCCTTCTTCATGAGCCTCTCATTCCCTCATCCTCAAGGCTGCTCCTTCTTTGTGAACCTCCTCAACAGCTAACCCACTCCCCTTTATCACACTTTTCTTTATTGGATATAGCTGTGACTCATTAGGGGTGAGGCTGTATTGGGTAACCAACACAGCTGTTACTCCTCAGGGGAAGGTCTCTTGTATCCCATTTTCCTACAGTAGAAGAAAACTTCTGTGACTCTGATAGAATCCTGTATTGTAGTAGCTAACAATAAACTTAGAGCATTTAAATTCGAAGAAGACTTCTTGTGTCTTTACTCTTTTTTCATATGAGAAGTGTGGTTTTGTACAGTCTCATCTGATTGAGGCTAATCAGGATGAACACAAAGACCAGAAAGGATCAAGGGAATGGCAACAGTCAAGAAACCATATTAACCCAATCAGTGCAAACCCAGGTCCTGGAACTGGCTACTCTTTCAGATGGTTAAAGAGGATTAGATCATTGTCCTTGATGTGAAACCTGTCAAGTTGATGAAACTAAACAAATTCTCTGAGAGGCCACAAAAAATAAAGGGTAATATAGCCTCAAGGAGTATAGAACCATTGTGCTTTTAGATTAAATTGATAGTGTGAAGATTGAATGGATTTATCACCAAAACACCTTAGATACATTTTTACAAATTATACAGTTTCCATGTTCCTTAAGGAAATGTCAGGATTCAGAACAAAAATCATGAGCATCAGTGAGGTGATTTCAACTGTAGGATGCACCATCCTTGGACGTTGCTCAAGGATCTCTGTGGTGTGTCTTGGGTATTTCTGGAATCTGAGATCTTGTTCCTGATAATTCTCCTGGAGTCATACTGGGCACCATAAGGGAAAAGATCATCAGGGAATACCTGGTTCCTCACAGGCCACTTCTCTGTTACGTAGAACCAGTCAACTGGCTGTCACTGTCACTCATAGTCACCATCTGTGTATCTGGGCAGCTCTTCATCTCATCTGCAACTTCACAGTGATTGATAGGTTAAGGTCAAAGTACTCTATTCTGCTAAATAGGTTAGTCCCTTTTCCAATAGGTTTAGGTAAAGTTCATGTGCTAACCTTGTTGCCAGCAAGGCCCAGCTGCCATGCCCCACGCACATACCACGAGGTGCAGGGGGTGCACATAATTTTGAAATTGTTAAAATTTTTCATGGAGTTTTTAGGAATGTTTATATGATTATTTTATATTATTGTTTCTGTAGCTATTATTTATATTTACACTCACAACATATATGGGTACTATAATTTAATAAATTGTTTAGGTAGTTATTTTCAGATAGTTCTATAATAAATATTGTGCATTTTTATGATTAGGCATTACAGTTTTGATATATTCATCTCTTCATATGCAGTTAGTTACATTTAGGCAGCTTCATGCATGTGAGGTAATGACTGCATAATTTGTGGATCCCCAATATATTTTCTAGTTACAAAAGTTCTTTAGGATTGAGCTTGCATCCTAATGAACAGGAAATCAGTCAAAGAGGAAAGAGACCTATATGGATGAACAAGGAACTCCAGTCACTACTCAAGTATAAGCAGGAAATACACTGAATGTGAATGAAAGATCAGGCCACTTGTAATGAATGTAGAGAAGTTGTCAGAGGAAGTAGAAATGAGACAAGGCCCATCTGGAATTAAACCTGGCCAAGGATGTCAAAGACAACAGGAAAGGGTTCTTCAAATGCAGCAATAACAAAAAGAAAATGAAGAATAGTAGGAGCCCTTAATAAATGGAGCGGGGACCCTGGTAACAGAGGACACAGAGAAGGCAGGGTTCCTCAATGCCTTCTTTGCATTTGTTTTGACTGACAATCCAGTGTCAGGGGTCTCTGACTCATGTGACCACAGTAAAGGAAAGTTGAAAGGAAAAATTTCCCCTGGGGAAGGAGAATTATTTTAGGTAAAACCTAGGCAAACTTGACATCCACAGGTACATGGGCCCTGTCAGGATGCATCTATGAGTGTTGAAGTACCTGGGAGCGACCATAGCTGGGCAGCTCACAATCATATTTGAAAAGTCTTGGTAATCAGGAGAGGTACCTGAGGACTGGAAGAAAGCAAATGTCATTCCAGTCTTCAAAACAGGGAAAAAAGGAGGACCTAGGGAAATACTATCCAGTCAGTCACACTTCAGTCCTTGGAAAGCTGGGTGGTGACCTGCTGGGAAGCAGCTCTGTGGAGAAGGATCTGGGAGTCTTGGTGAACAATAAGCTGTCCACAAGTCAGCATGTCCTTGCGGCCAAGAACGCCAATGGTGTCCTGGGTGCTTGAGGATGAGCATTGCCAGCAGATTGAGGGAAGTGATTCTCTGTCTATCCCCCCAGCCTCGATGAGGTTACTCATGTCCAGTTCTGGGCTCCTCAATACAAGAGAGAGAGAGAGCTCCTGGAACAAATCCATCAGAGACTAAAGTGATTAAAGGACAAGAGCATCTCTTTTAGGCTGATAGGCTGAGGGAGCTGGGCCTGTTCAACCTTGAGAAGAGACATCTGAGAGAGGACTTCATCAATGTCTAATTGTTTCTAAAAGGATGTTTCCAGGCTCCTCTTGGTGGTGCTGAGCAATAGGACAAAAGGCAATGGACAGAAACAAGTTCCACCTGAATAAGAGGAAGAACTTCTTTACTGTGTGAGTGACCATGCACTGGAACAGTTTGCCCAGAGAGGTTGTGGAGTCTCTCTCACTGGAGAGATTCAAGAACCATCTTGAAAAAATCGTGTGCTATGTGCTCAGGAGTGACCCTGCTTGAGCAGGGAAGTTGGACCAGATGTCCCACTGTGGTCCCTGTTAAGATCTGATAAGTGAGAGATGCCCCTGACTGAATTAAGGTGCAAACAAAACCTTATGCCAAAATCAGCAATACAGATTTTATTTAACAATATGTGTGAAACAGAGAAAAAAAAAAAAAAANAAAAAAAAAAATAGAAAACAGGCAGGAGAGAGAGAGAAAGACCAAGCAAAAGGAAGTCAACAACCACAGACTCAGCAACATCCTACTTCACTCCAAGCTTTCAGTGGTAGGGGTCCTGAGGTCATTCAAAACTTCTAACTTTACTCATCTTGTGATCCTATGATTATGTGAATTTCTGATGAAAATATCAACATAAAAAGGATTAAGTACAGCTTTAAGCTTTGTGAAGCATCAGAGTGAGATTTAAGTAAAATCAAGTTCCTCAGTGATCCTTGTCTGTTTTTTTGAATTATTCCTTCTGAAGGTAACACCTAGATTTCTGGATGCGCAGAGAAATATATATATGTAATGCTCTCAATAGGAAGTTCCATATACATAGATTGGTACTAAGTAAGCAGAAGCCTCCTGGTCCCAACAATCAATATGATTTATTTCTATTCCATCAACAATATAAAATAGTTAGTTTAGGAGGAATGCTTTAATAATTATCGAAAACTTTAGCATGAATTCCCTAAATTAAAGACTCCATTCTGTGAAATAGAATTTGCAAATTTTGTACAGATCCCCATAAGAATCTCCTTAGTGGCTTGAGAGTGCAGAGGATCAAGGATTCCCTAAATGATCTATTCCATAATGTAAGGTAGGTTATTAATACACAGGAAACAGAATTATTTTGTGTGTCTCTGTCACTACCACTTCTATGAAATGAGGATTAAAAATTGTACAACCTACTGTGAAGCTGAGCTGAGTATCAATGTAGTAGAAAATATTTACAGACTGACCAGACCAGCAGCTATTAGGGGAAGAATTAAACCTCCTGAATAGGTATTGACATTTTGAGTTTCCCTGGAGTATCTGAGAATCTCTCCTGACCTGGTAGATATGCTTTAGAAAATCATCATGCTCCTGAATCCTCAGCTGACTATAAGTTGCCAAAGGGTATCTCAAACTTCATCCTGTGTAGAGGCAACTGAGTCAAGCTTAAAACTTTTAGATGAAATTACTTTTCTCATCCAATAACTGTATTTACTGAATCTACAGCGACTACAGTAAGAATTTATAGACTTAGTGTGCATGTAAATTCATGTAAATTAATGCAGTACAAGTAAAGATGTCTAGTTGTAAGTGCCCCATTCCAAAACAATGCTCATCACTGGATTATAATTTTCTTTCAAAATATTAAAAGGAACACTGACCTTGTCTTACAGTCCAAGTACTTGGGCACATTGGATTATTGTCTGAGGAGGACATAAATACGAGGATAGTTAGTGGTGGAATACCTTTGTGTTTAAAGAAAATTATTGTGTAGGCACAGTGTAGGCACAGTGTAGGTGCTGTGAAGGTGGGATTCAAACCTCAAATATTATTCATGTTCCTAAAGTTCTACATCAATTTTCCTGTGAAGAAAGTGCTCACAAAACACCTAGTATTATGATGACAGTGCAGTAGAACAGTACCATAGTAGCACTGTTATAAAGACTGAGCAGTAAATAATTTTAAAGTGAAGCCATGTTAAATTACCTGGAAAAAAATACAGGCATTTTCTAATATAGGCATTTAAATAATTTAGCAGTTGATTTCTCAACTTTGATACTCTTTTCATCTTGCATGTAGAGAAACTACGTATGATTATTATTCCCAAACAATCATATTCGTGTCAGGATGATGTGAAGTAGACCTTTAATTTCTAAATTTTTGTTTAAATAAAGGGATTATTTACTTTACTGCTCCTGGACTTTAGACAAACAAGAAAACAAACAACAAACAGTTTGGAGGGTCAGGCATCAAAACCATCTCAGAACAACAATTTCTTAAATAATTTCAACATGGATGACACTTTAATAACAACAGCAAAATGTCAAGTACCAGAAAACATTAGGAGAGAGAAATTTAAAGAATTAGGACTGCAAGCCTAAAATAATTTGTGTGATCTTTCTTTATATAAAAAGCAACACATCTTGTTGTGCATAGTTGGTATACATTTTTAATGTGTTCTACATATTTATAAATGTATTCATATGATGTATTTAAA
The DNA here is from genome assembly GCA_013400075.1 of Hippolais icterina. Taxonomy (NCBI): domain Eukaryota; kingdom Metazoa; phylum Chordata; class Aves; order Passeriformes; family Sylviidae; genus Hippolais; species Hippolais icterina. The sequence continues at coordinate 27,246 of VWYN01003340.1, forward strand.
ACATGAGACATCAAATGGAAAATAAATATATAGCCATTAGATCAGCTATTGATATTTGCAGCTGCTGTGAGATGTGATAAATGGCACAGTTTCTGAATAAAACTCTCACTTCGAGCTTTTAAGATTTTTCCTACATTCAGCAATTATCCAACTTTAAAAAATATTCAGATTGTTTTAGCCTCTGTTCTATGTCTGCAGCCAGATAAGAATGTACCTGTGTATGAACCAGAGACCAGCAATTGATGAAAACTGTTGCAATCTCGAAAGATGAAGTTTTCCTCCATGAAAAAAATATAAAATTTTCTTCCTTTAAAGAGAAGCACCCCAATTGCATAAGAGCATGCTGTAGGAAGTATAGGGAGAGAGAGGGAATATGAAATATTTGAGAATGACTGTGGAATGTAAGTTATGAGCTAAAGACATAAAAAGCAGGAATGCATCATAGTGATTTAGAGAAATGAGGAAGGCCACCTTTAATAGATGGTATGTCCTGAAGGCTGATAGAATTTGATATATTAGACAAATAGTCTATTCAGATTGAATTACAGTGAATATTGAGGACGAGTCAACCTAATTATTTGCCTAGGAGAATTAATGTTTGTAGGAGAATACACACAGAATTAGGGTTTCTAATGACTAATGAGCTTGAGGCTGCTGTAGCCCTATTCATTTGAGGAATTTTGAATTCATGGTACTTCAGTTTCGATTTCTGCAATATTACAAAAACAAATCCACTTTCTTATGAAAATGTCACGTTTCTCTACCCTTTCTTCAATTTGAAAAGTAAGTTGGAGAAAAACACAGAGACTAAAACTGAATGCCTGAGTAACACTTCCTTATGTAAATAAAAGAAAAATTATAAGGGGAAGAGAGATGTCTGAATCATTGTTTGTCATTAAGAAAACCTAAAAAGTTAAAGTGATGTTTTGTCTCTCTGCTGAAAATCTTTTCCTCATATGTTATCTCTTGTCTCTGACTATTGTACGTATTTGTTTCCAGAAAATTCCTTTTTCATGTAGTTTGAAGTGTTGAGTCCTGCTCTTGTAGAAAAAAAAAAATCACAGAGCTAAAGCATGAAGTAAGGCTTATGCTTCATTTAGTTGTTCAGTGTTCTACTTGCTAAAACATGAAGGTGGGATTGATCTGTGAAGCAATTACAAATAATTACTGCTCAGTTTCTAAGGCTAATGAGACCAAGATTCTTCCCTAAGAATAAATGTACTTGAATTATGCTGAACTTGCCTGTTCTCCTTAATAGGGCATAACTGACAACTGCTCTTCAGTCTGTCCTTGTTTTACCTTACTTTTTCTGGGAGCTAGGGAATTTGTTTCAAAAAAATTAATGTCATAACAAATTAAGAAAACTTATCTAAACAAAACAAAACAATAAAATAAAACAGTAAATTCTCAGAAACCATGTACTTACAGATCTAGTTCATGAAGCAGCTACACAAATGCTAAGAGTAGCAGAAGGAAACTGTCAGGTTAAAGAAGAAGTTCCCTTTACTTGCAATTTTGTAATGTTAATGTGGGACTGGAATCACTGATAATGGATACAGATTCATATGAATCAGTAAAGTGTTTATGTGCTTTAATGATGGCCTCTGTATTTAGATTTCAAAATGGTTTTTTACTATAATTTTAGGCTCACCTTTTAATTTTTTTTTTAATTAGTCATATCTTCTAATATTCCTATGAAATGTGAAATGATTATACCATTTTTGAGTGATATGAGAAATCTGCATGAAAAATAACTGTCTAATGATTTCATTGTCTGACCTGAAAATAAAATTTGTTAGCATAAAATCAGTAGGAAAAACTACAGTGAATATCACAGCAATTCTCAAGGTAAGTTGGAAAATAATGAGATATGGTCAAAAAGAGCTGATAGTTTGTTTTTCTCAGTGTATATTTCTGGGAGTTGGCTCAGCATTGTTTTTTATTTATACATATTACATCAAGATAATTAAACTGAGATACAGAAAAGATAAAACTTCAAACAAGCAGAAATACTGTATTTTAAGCAATGTATACATAATTTAGTTCAGTTTGAGATATAAAGAAAAAAATAAAACACTTAGAGGAAGAAAAGGATTTAAAGAAAATTATTTATAAAACAACAGGAGTTAGGGCAGAAATTTTAAAATGCCTTACGCCAAGTATTTGCATTTAGCTAATAAAATTACTATGGAATATAATTAAGAAGCATAAATGTATGGCAACAATAAGATAACAAAACTAGAACTAAACTAAAAACATTTTACTATAAGAATTTTGAATAGATTTTAGGTTACATAAACGGATTGCTCTGTGTGCTGCATGAATCTTTTTGTCAGAATACCTGTGACCATAGGAACAAATTCAATTTCAGGTACATAAACTGTCTTTTCTCATCTACAGGGAAAATAATGTTTAGAATGAGTACTTATGAAGAATTAAAAAATGTTGAAACCGTCTATGATGTTTTGTGTCTGCAAATGTTTGGGGGGGGAGGAGCAGAAATATACTTTACATATGGTTTTGCTGCAGCTTAAGTTGGAAAACACTACCATCTCAGGAGACTTGGAAATACCTTGACTGTAAATCTCAGACTGCTTTAAACAGAAAGTTCAAAGTTTAAAATTCATCTCATCTACACTCCCTGAGAGACTCAATGCAGTATGCACATCCAGTCATGCTGACATCATTGAATTTTAAATTAACAATTGAGCTGGAATTTCCCTGCAGGTATAGAAATTTTCCTTGACATGAAGTGGAATGAATGGTAGTATACACTTTCTCAATAGCTTAAAGTTTTAACGTATTTACTCAAGGAGAATAACTCCTGATTAGTAAATCTATCTCAGTTTGATGGTTCAGAACAACAACTCCTACATTCTGGAGGGGATATTCCTGAAAACTATTTCTGAGGTTTCACCTCAAAGGAAGAGCCTGGAACCTTGCTCTCCATTTTTTAAGTAATCATGAAGCTATATAAAAACATGGAATAGTTCTAAAGGGGAAGATAGGTATAAATGAACAAACGAATTAACAAAATAATGTATTTTGGTAGGAAATCTCACTTTTGTGAATACTACTTTAACTGCCAGAATTATAATTATTAGACACTGGACTGCCATTTTCTGTGTGACATCTGATGAATTAATATGAGAATTCACTTTATTTAGTTTAAAAAGGAACAGAACAGGTACTTCGATTTTGTGAAGTATTAACCTTGCAGTGCTCACTACAAATCTCTAAGCTTGAATTGTTCCATATCTTCCATTATTCTTTCAGCTGTCTTTGTCTACCAACTCATCTAACCATGACTGTGAAGTACATTCTTTCTGATATAAAAGGATGTTCCAGCATCTTTCTGACAAGAGTATCCTTTCTGAATTTGTCAAGTTCATACTATTTTATGTTCATTTCTGGTGTTTCTGTAAACATTTAGTCTGATATGTCTTATAAACCAGAAACTGTTTCCATAGAAACTAAAGAGTTTAGTACTATACTTAAAATGCTTCATATACTGGGAGTCGTAGTCCTTTGATATTGCCCACATTACTTCAAAGCCTAAGAGAAATATACACATAATAATAATAATAGTAATAATAGTAATAGTAATAGTAATAGTAATAATGGTAATAATAGTAATAGTAATAGTAATAATAGTAATAATAGTAATATTAGGAAGAAGAAGAAGAAGAAGAAGAAGAAGAAGAAGAAGAAGAAGAAGAAGAGAGAGAGTTGTTCTCATTGAATGGGACAAAAAACCCCAGTCAAAAGTTACAAAAGAATAAGTGTGACTTAAAATTAATACCCTTGGTAATTAATTGAGAATATTTAATTCTGTGACTTTTTTTGGTTAAATCTTTTGGTTTACTTTGGAGCAATTTTTTCTAAAGGGAGAATACATACTGATTTGGATGAGACAGGAAGATGGAACTTAGACTAACTATCTAAATGCTTACATATTTTTAAATAAATATTTAGTTTTAAGAGAACTAGGAATGCCTCAGTGCCCTTACAACTGGTGATCTTTACATACTCCAGGAAATATATATATATATATATATGCTACATATTTTTACAGCCATCAAATAAAAAAAATCAAAATTATTCAATATATATAGTTAATTAAATAAGAATTTTTATTTCAATGTTGTATAAAATATAATCTATATTTATGAAGATTTTTTTTAAGAATGTAGGGTTTGTCTTTTTGAGTGTATTTGATAATTGCATTATTCTTTTTCCAGAAGGTTGAACTTAGAGATGTGTGCCAGCATTGGTTTTCATTGGCATACTTAAGCTACTTATCTGTGAATAAATCTGGAATCAAAAAAGATGTACAAATACCTTAGCTTAAGTCAGAGGAAACTACTTTATTTCCAAACTCTTTCCAACTCAAGTCAAATTTGAAATGAATACTACCTTTTTTCTACTTTACAATTTACTTTCTTGTCTGAAAAGTGTTTTTGTTCAGTATTTTATTTTACTAAATCTTCAAAAATAAAATCGGTTTTGATTTTTCCTGGTTTTCAGGCCAATTGGAACTATTACAGTTGAAGAGCACTTACTTAAAGTAAGCTTTTGGTTGCTAGCAAGTCTAAGATCTTTTGACCCAAACCCAAACTATGCCACCTAAACTTAAGCCTAAAATTTACGAAACCAGTCCATATATAATTTAAAAAAATTATTTATTAAAATTAAAGCAATTTGCTTTAATTGCTTTCTCTGTGTGAAATGGCTTATTACACTAAGTTCTGTATTTTTCTTGTTGAAATATCTAATAAAATTATTTTTCTTTCCAATTATTTACAATTTTTGTGTAATTCAAAATATTTAGAAGTAATTTCTAACCTGAAGTAAAACAAAAAAACAGGGGGCCGGGTTTGGTTTGTTTGGTTTTTTTATAATAATCTTTTTGCTCTTAAATCAGGAGAAAAGAATGATATATAGAAGAATCTACATATTTGTAATGTATAGAGGAACATCTAAGTGAATATAAGACTTTTTAAGAATTTTTCTTTTTTTGTCATACACAAGAAAACATATGGGACCTTCATAAAATCTAGGCATTCTACCAAGTTTGTATAAAAAATATTTTATTACCTAGAAAGTTTAAACATATTTCGGAGATGAAGGAAACTAAGAAAGAGATGAAAAGTACTTCTAGAAATTGCTCACACATGTAAAAGACTGAACAGAAGAATTTATTCTGTACTGTGGATTTCAAAGCCAAACAAAATTAGAACATCACTAAACTTTTATGGTTCATTTAATTATGCAGGAGATAGAAATGATGCTGTGCCACCCTATTATCTTATTCATTCATGGTATTAGAGTCCCAGAAAATGGTATCATAATCACGTCATTAAAAATATGCTGTTTTCTAAGGCAGCAACAAAGAAGAAACTTATTCAGCTTCAGATCTATACATCCAAATGCCACTTTTCTGGAGTTCAGACATGAACAAGGCACTGAAGTTCCCTTTCAGAATCAATGGTGCTCTGATCAGAACCGTCAGTAGTCTGGAGATATATTCAGTTGACAGGGGGAATTTTAGACTAATGTGGGGCATTTAAAACTGATTCCCTGCCTTTGAGAGTTGAATGCCCTGTTGCAAAGAGATTATAAAAATCTCCTGAATTCAAAGCCCAAAAATGACTAAAAAGCATAGTTATGATGAATAATCTAAATCATAATACATCTATATTCTTCAGAACAATAGAAAACATAACTGCATGTCTCAACCACCATTTGCTGACTTGGAGGCAGAAGCCAAAAGCAGTAAAGCTACCACTGCACAACATGGTAGGCCCTTCAAATTTGTTCTAGAACACACTTTACCTTGTAGAAATACCATAGAACACACTTTGCCTTGTAGAAATATCAGTAAACAGATGGGTATATAAGTGTATGCCAGAGAATATCAAACAATCATATATAAACTACCTTTGTTTCACATGAGATTTTAAGGGTGGAATACAAAATAGCGGAATTATGTGAAATTCCCACTGCAATAGTTTTAAAATGTTGCTGGAGAAATCATTCTGAATATAAAGAATTATTTAAAATATACCATTGAATAAACATAAATTTAATTCTGTAACATGACAGGTTCCTCATGGTTTCTGAATTGTTATCGTCATCCCTTATGGTAAATCTCTTATTCTTTCATTCTCTGAATACTTTTATGCTTTGCCTGATTATTATCAAGGACAACCAAGGTCATGGAGATGCAGAGTGGTTATTCAGTAATTGTAGTTCTTTTTGCATCATGTCAATAACTTGTTCCTTGGCTTATACCCAAATAAAAGAAGAGCTAAAGATGACTCAAAAGAGAATTCTTTTTCTTAGTGGTAAATAGAGTTAGGAACTGTGGTAAGAAACTTTTATGCCACAAACTCTTTTAATAGCCTGAATATAGAATGTAGTCATGGAAAAATTTAAAAAAAGGCTATACTAAATAAATAAATAAATAAATAAATAACTTTAAGCACAAGCACATAGAAAGTTTAGAGTTTGAAAGATGAGTTCCAACTTCTGTAAAATAAAATAAATAGAATGTTAGTAGAGAAGATAAAAATAAACTACAGGTACCATAATTAACTGTGAAGTACATTTAAAAAAATAGGTGATACAGAAAAGATCATTGAATCTGTTACAATGTTCTGATCTCTAGAACTTAAGAGTTGAGTTGTGACTGGCCCGTAGGACAGTAGCATAGAGCAAAATAAGACAAGAAGAAATTACTACTTAAATTAGATTGTAGGATGCCTTGATGAAGTTATGGCATGTAAAGACCTAACTTAAAATATTGTTTTAACCACCAATGATGATTGCTCAGTTCTTCTCTTGTAACAGGTTTAGGAGTAGTATTAGATCTATAAATAAAAGTGAGAAAAAAAGGACTCAGTAATTAATTAATAAGAAGTTTCTTTAGCTTCAACACTGCTGAAAATGAGAAAAAGCCTATGAATATTCAGTTAAATATCTAAATTTGATAAAAATATACAGGGAGGATAGACTTGTCAAGAATCATCAGGCAGGGGTTTGTCAAGAATTGACTGTGTCAAACTAATTTAATTTAGGCTTTTCATAGAAAACCTGACACAGTTCATAAAAGAAGTAATAAAACTGATTCAGTTTGACTAGTGGAACTCTAGTTTAAATGACATTTTCATTAAAAAATACTCATAAAGAAGGTAAAATAACCAAGAAGGTGCATGTATAATCAAGAAAATAACTTTACACTTAGGTTATCAGACTGTTATTCTAGTGGAGATTCACAGGGACCTATGCAGGAATTTGTTTTGTTCAGTATTTTCCCCTGTACTTTTGGTAGAACTGGAGAGCACACTTAAAAATTTCCAAATGATATGAAACAGTAGGGAGTGCAAACTCTCTGAAGTGTAGTTTTTGAGTTCAAATTTATCTTCCTAATATGAAGAAACAGTCTGAAATCAGTGAGTGAAATCTAAAAAGCGGGAAGGGAGAGAAGAAGAGAATATTTCAGTTGGAAGAGGGCTGCAGTGATCATCTAGCCCAACTTTCTGAAGACTATAGGACTGACAAAAAGTTAAATCATGTTGCTATGGGCATTGCCCAAATACCTGTTTAACACTGACAGGCTTGATGTATAGACCACCTCTCCAGAAAGCCTCTTACAGGATTTGATTACCCCATCAGTAATGTTTCCTTACATCCTATCTGACTTTCCCCTAATGCAGCTTTGAACTGTCCTTACAATTGGATCATAGAGAGAAAAGTACCTCCCTCTCCACTTTCCCTCCTCAGGAAGCTACAGAACAAAAAGGTCATGTGTCAGCTTCTTTTTCTCCGAATAAGAAAAACACAGAGCCCTCAGTCACTCCTTGTGGGACGTTTCTTCCAGCCCTCTTATGGTTTGTTACCCTCTCTTTTGATGGGCTTGTTGCACTGCATTTGATACACTGCAAGGTGCAGTTTGCAATATATATTCCTATTATGCTGTCAATAGAACATTTTCATTTTGAGACAAAATGTCAATAAATTTCTGTGAGTTATTGTAATTCAAACTTCACAAGTGTTTGAAAGTTTATTAGAAAAATTATTAAAAAGTAACTGCAATCAGCATGCATTGCAGGATTTTCAAACTTCATTAAATTTTCACCTAAATTTGCACAGCCCTGATCAAGTCATTACAAGTAAAAATATCAATCTATCACCAAACTCAGATTAGTGATATCATAGAAATATGAAAATGGATGTTGTATAATACAAGCAAAGAAAATCTACCTGGCCATGAGTAAGACTGTCTCATAATTATACTGCTTACTACTCTGTCTTAATTATTCAACTCTCTCCTTACCTTGTCAAATATTTAGAGAATATTTGAATTTCATCAGAATTCCCTAAAATGCATCTGAAAGAATTAGTAATATTCTACTTTGCAAACTTTGTGCATAGTCACTTTCATAACTTAAGCTGCTGAAACTCAGTGGTGTATAGGAGGCTTGCCTGTATGTTCTGATTGTCTTTTTCCCATTAAAATCTCGGAATCTGTAAAGTCTATAAATTACAGGTTGCAACTACATTAACTTAAATTCAAATCAGCAGTCTCATAACAAATGGACTATGTAAATGTTTGAAAATCACTTGCACAAACTTAGCAAGATGATATTACATTCATATGTTCAGTACTAGAAAATTATTTTTTTGGTGTTAGTAAAGTTCATTTTTTTTTTCAAATTTAGTCCTGTGGTCTTTTTTGATAATTTTTTTTTTTTTTCATAAAATGTTCCATATCATTTTTCAGTGTCTCAGTATATGGATTTAATAAAGAACACATTCAGGAATGTGGAGTTCCTTTGTTTGATAGAGTTGTGAGTCCTGAGACTTCCTGAACTACTTGATGGTCATGTTCTTGATTTTTTTTTTTTTTTTAATTCTTATATTTATTCTTATATTTATTTTTAGAAAAATACATCAATTTAGAATGAGTTATGTAAAGACTTTTTTTACACATATTCTAGAAAACTCACTGCAGGCCACGATCTCCAAAGAATATGACTAAATCTTACAAAATATTTTCAATATTTAGCTGTCTGTTCACAGGGTTAGATTTTAGTTACACACAGGGTCAGAAACCCGGAGTTTCAGAATAATGTGCATTATCTTTTTGCCCAGTTTTGAGGAGTGCATGTGTATAGTCAAGGAAATAAAGGGGGGGGAGAGGAAGAGAGAAAAACAAAAATAAAAAAGAAAGAAAGAAACTAGGAGAATAAACAACTCAGGTGAAATAGGGAAGAAGAAGGGAATGGGTGAGATACTCCAGTTCTGGGACAGAAGTATTTTTGTCGACCATTAGACCAACATTATTCTATGGAAATTGGGCATGAGAGCAACCAGAGCTGGTGTGAATCCCTAAACTATTCTAGGTTTCCACTGAAACAATAAGCTGAAAGATAGATTCCTCTATAAAATACCTTAAAAAAATTTATTAGTGTCATTACAGCTTTAGCTGTGTGCCTCCATAGGGACCTTGAACAAAGAAAGACATCAGTAGTTATACCCTTAAATCGAAGTTCCCCACCCATCACACAAGAACTCAGATCAGTACTAATANTTTGTGTTAGTAAAGTTCATTTTTTTTTTCAAATTTAGTCCTGTGGTCTTTTTTGATAATATTTTTTTTTTTTCATAAAATGTTCCATATCATTTTTCAGTGTCTCAGTATATGGATTTAATAAAGAACACATTCAGGAATGTGGAGTTCCTTTGTTTGATAGAGTTGTGAGTCCTGAGACTTCCTGAACTACTTGATGGTCATGTTCTTGATTTTTTTTTTTTTTTTAATTCTTATATTTATTCTTATATTTATTTTTAGAAAAATACATCAATTTAGAATGAGTTATGTAAAGACTTTTTTTACACATATTCTAGAAAACTCACTGCAGGCCACGATCTCCAAAGAATATGACTAAATCTTACAAAATATTTTCAATATTTAGCTGTCTGTTCACAGGGTTAGATTTTAGTTACACACAGGGTCAGAAACCCGGAGTTTCAGAATAATGTGCATTATCTTTTTGCCCAGTTTTGAGGAGTGCATGTGTATAGTCAAGGAAATAAAGGGGGGGGAGAGGAAGAGAGAAAAACAAAAATAAAAAAGAAAGAAAGAAACTAGGAGAATAAACAACTCAGGTGAAATAGGGAAGAAGAAGGGAATGGGTGAGATACTCCAGTTCTGGGACAGAAGTATTTTTGTCGACCATTAGACCAACATTATTCTATGGAAATTGGGCATGAGAGCAACCAGAGCTGGTGTGAATCCCTAAACTATTCTAGGTTTCCACTGAAACAATAAGCTGAAAGATAGATTCCTCTATAAAATACCTTAAAAAAATTTATTAGTGTCATTACAGCTTTAGCTGTGTGCCTCCATAGGGACCTTGAACAAAGAAAGACATCAGTAGTTATACCCTTAAATCGAAGTTCCCCACCCATCACACAAGAACTCAGATCAGTACTAATATTGGGGTCCTTTCTCTCTTCATTGGGTCTTTTCATCATGTCTAGGTGGGGTATTTCTTTTCTTATCTCTTAAAGGTTGTAGCTTCTGATGATGATTGTAGCTTCCTTAACTTGAGCCAGCTCCGGGGCCACCTTCTACTTAACTAGGTAAACAATAACATATCTAGGTAAAGTTCACCATCTAAAGCTTCAGCAAATTTAGCTACCTGTGGTAAGCATGAACTATAACCAATAAATAAAATAAGCAGGGACTGAACTTCAGGCTCTTTTCCTATATAAGCACAATGTTTAGGTTATCATTATGATTTCCATTGTTCTTCTCCAGCTCCTATGAAACATAGTCTTACACAAACAGTATTAAAATTTAAAGGTGACTAATGAAGACTGAACCTGGAGGGAAAATATTTTTGTGTAACAGGTCCTAATCTAAAAAAACACTATGAGAATAATCATGTGTAGAAATCTAGACAACACTACAGCCTAGCATATCCATTAAATCTCAGTTAAGTTAAATGGAAAAGAAAAATCACCCTACCTTTTTTAATACTGTAGATTCCAAAACATTAAAGTGAGTATTAGATGTTTCTGGTACCTCTTACCTGGGTAAAATGGATAGGTTTGGGATGTGTCAGGCCATCACAACAGTTATTTTACAAGATTCCCTACAGCCACAATGTAGCCACAGGTTCAGTGGCATTTATCTCACTCTAAGATTAGAAATACATAGAGGTCAGTTTGATAGGCTTTGAAGTCCAGAGGAGAGATGGTATTTCCTGTGCTTTTTGATAGGTTTTATTAAGATTTAGGAATCTTTTGTCCATATCACTATAAATACCAGTTCAATTTCCTCCCACTGCTTGTAACCTGGTGAAAACATCCTCCTGAAAAGGAGGCCAGAATCATAGATAGGGGCAGAAAATAAAATATAGTCACAGCAACCATTGCACATCAGTATATGACAAGAATCTTTAAAAAAATTGCCCATAAATTACCCACTTGCCTAAAAAATATAAATAAATCTTGGACACTTTAAAGGTCCAACTAAATAAAGTCCTGAACTGCTTTGAGCAGGGCATAGGACTTTGGTGTATTTAAACCTGAAATACAGAAAGAGAATGCAGAAGCCAAGGATCCCTCTATTTGAAACAAAATGAAAAAACATAACATTCTACATACTCCTAACTTACAGTGTTGTGAAATGCCATCTGTCTCTGATGTTTAAACCTATATGTGGAGCTAACTACACAAAGAAGTGTCATACTTATAGTCCCCATCCTGAAAATAGTTGCTAATGGTGTGTTTGCCAGAAGGGAAACCAAGGTCACTAGACAGAACACTTAAGAGTGTTCAAGAAAAAGTAAGCGAAATGTTCTTCAGAGACCCTTTGTTCAAAAATCCCCCCAAAATCTCAAGCTTTCATGAATAAGATTTTTTTTTTTCAGTTTTCTTATACAGAAAATCCTTCTATAGAAATTAAGAGTTCACTACATTATTAGAATTTTTTCTGAATTAATACTCTTATTATTCATATTTTTAGTCCATAAAATGATGCTTCAGCTCTGCTCATAAGTAGAGGTTCAAGGGGTGAGTTCAGGAATTCAGACACCTGCCTATCCACAATTATCTCAATCCTTTCCTGGCCTCAGGAAATCTCCAACTAATTCTGAAATGAATCTTCTTTAGAGGTACATCTTAATGGAATGGATGCAAGGCAGATAGAGCCATTTAGCCTCAGTGTCAGAGTTTTGCTTCTAGACCATCTTTTATTTGACATTTTAGACATAGCCTAGAAAAATATTTTCGCATTTCGTAATTCATACATTTTTCTTTGGTTTTGTTTGTTTTAGGAAAGTTTGACATCATCACTGCAACATGTAGAAAATGGTGTTTCTCATGAAACCATTCTTAAGGATCAACCTGACCAAATAATTATTGTAATTAAAGCAGGTACATAATAGTCATAGGCTCTTATGAGAGACACTTTCCCCTAGACCAGGTTGCTCAGAGTCCCATCCAGCCTGGCTTTGAATGCTCACAGAGATGGGGCACCCACAATTTCTCTGGGCAATGTGTTCCATAGCCTCACTGCTCTCACGGTAAAAAACTTCTTGCAAACATCTAATTTAAGTCTATTCTCTTCAAGTTTAAAACCATTCCCCCTTGTCCTATCACTTCAAGGCATTGTAAAAACCCTTTAAGTATTGTTGGAAAAAATAAAACAACCTTAATGAAGTAATTTAAAAACTCACACACACTTAAACATTTATTTCACAAGGAAATTAAAATGATCACTCACAAAATATGTATATAACAAGTTGAAAGCTAAATACTAATTTCAAACCTAAGTGCTATTTTGTTTAATATTTAAAAATAATTCATCATGATAGAAATATAGTCTTCATGATTTTCTCCTATGAAATAGACACACACACACACACACAAAACCCCCAAACCAAAAAAGTTGTGAAAATAAACAATGACACAAAGATGTTTACTTCAGTTTGGCCTTTACGTATTCAATATAAATTGGTTTTGGGACCTGAGATTTGAAACTTAACACACAATATATCTGTGTTTATAAAACAGGCTAATGGAAAAATCCACATTTTTGGGATCTACAAATATTTTCCTAGCTCTATTCTCTATGGTGTTACAAACCTATTGAGTTGATGGAAATGCAATGTGTATGTGGCTTGAGAGAATGAAAATATCACCATTTCAACATTATACAACAAGATAAATATTACCACTCTATAATGTATAAACTGCAATCATTCTACCAGTAAAGAAAAGATGGATATCCATACTAGTTACATCCATTTATACTAGGGTAGTGGACTGCTGGTCAAATTAAAGAGAAAGAAGTAAATGCACAGGCAGTGGAAACAAAGACAGGTAACGTGGGACTAGTTCAAAGATGAGGTTTGGTTGCAATGAAGTTTGAAGAGAGCCCGCAGGAAAGATGGAGAGTGCATGCAGTGACTGGACAAGGGGTAATGGTTTTAAACTGCAAAAGGACAGACTTATGTTAGATGCTAGAAAAAAGGTCATTACTGAGAGGGTGGTAAGCACTGGAACAGGTTGCCCAGAGAAGCTGTGGATATCCCAGCCCTGGAAGTGTTCGAAGCTGGGTTGGATGGAACTCTGAGAAACCTGCTGTAGCAGAAAGTGATCCTGCCTGTGGCAGAGTGGTTGATCTTTTAAGTCCCTTCCAACCCAAGCCATTCTTGTTGTTGTTGTTGTTTTTCTTTTCTTTTTTTTTTTTTTTTGTTCCAAAAAGAACTATAGTAATATTTACACATACTGATATTTTCTTTAATGGAGATTTATGTACAATGTGGTGTTCAGCAGGAGTACTTGGATTTCAGGATCAAAAAGCATTCAATAATTTTATTTATGTGCAGTGGCTTGAACCTGCTCTAAGAGCTACTGACTACCACTCCTGAAAAGTTAATCCTGAATCTCCTGGCTGACTGTTTGTTCTGCCTATAATGAGCAAAAGTTTACTGGTGAAGGAACAAATACAGATAAAATAATTATTGAACTGATAATTGGAATTTGTTTTCCTTGGGAACACAGTTAAATAAACAAAATCCACTGTCTTTAACAGGATTGCAATCAATACTTGTTGAAATGCTTCTTTTGAATAAACATAAGGCCATTTAGGGTTTAATTTCATGAGTGGGAAAGTATTCTCAAATAGTAGTGTCTTGTAACCAGTCCCTCTATGATATACTTCTATGACTTTTATGACATAAAAATGAGCCATTAGTAAACAAAAAGACAATCTTAAGCATAAGCATACCTTTGGACATTTCTTTAGCCAGTTAAACTAATGAAAGCTGTAGGTAGTAATGGATTTAGCATCCTGAATGGCTAGCAGAACCCTTCTTTGGATTCCATCTATTAGTGATAACTATAATTAAATAAAATCTTCTAATTAACTGAATATTGACACACACACACTCTTTAGATGGTTGAGGGGCGGTTATTTATTTGTTACTATGACTTAGCTTCAGACAAAATTAGGTCTTGTTTTGGAAGAACAATATACAAATGTTATGATTTAAAAAACGTATGATGAGAAACAGCACAGGCAAGTACTTCTATTAGCCATAGTCATGGAATTATTTGAGCTAGAAAAATGGTGCTGGAACAGATGTTCTCATTCAGAAAAAAGAGTTCTTGAAGCTCAGAGAAATAAAAAGACTTAAAATTAGCCTATTCAGTTATTCTATACACTGAAAAATTACCATTTAGCAAACTCTTCCCTTCCCACACTTCATTCCATTCCAAATACCTACAACAGAAGTTTCAGTTTTAATGAATAAATCATAGCTTTCAGTAAGGCCTGAATCACAGTATCAGCCTACTTAAATTTAACACTACTGTTTTTGAGGACCAAGAAACCTTTTCCAAAGTCAGAGACAAGATGGACAGCTGAGGAGAAGCATAATGCATTATGCGCTGTAGCAGAAGGTGAACTTCTAAAGATAAGGAGAAAAAGCAGAAGTGGTTTGAAAAAGAGTGACAGTATTTTTCTCGCCATCAGTGTGTGTCTTCTATATCACATCCACTGAATACGTTCACAAAAAATATTTGCTCCTCCAGATGTAGAAACAGATATTAGAAAGGAAATATCTTGGTGAGTACAATAAAAATCAAAGATTTAAAAAGCTTGTAATAAAAGTATGCTGCGTAGTCATACACATTCAAGATTGGGCTTAGTCATAACAAGAAAGTGTCAGTTATTATCTCATTAGAGATTCCTGCTATTAAAACAAATATCTTATTTTTGGGGTTTATCCTGATAGCAGAGGTGAAGTTCTGAATTGGTGAAGCTCAGAATATGGTTTTGATGAACCAGTAATTTGCACAGTTGCTTTTACATCCTTTTTGAAGGCCAGTACTAGAGAGTGCCCTAAAGAGGATGTGTTAGATATACTGATAGAGAAATGAAAACCAACCATAAATCCATGCCCATAGGAAAAGTCACAAATCATGATTATATCCTATCACATCTAGTATTAATTATTTGAATTAATAAGAATTATAACTGAAAAATGTATGTTTCTACTGGACGGTTCCACAGGCTGCTGTTAGTTTGTTTTTTGCACTCGGAGAATGATTTCCTCATTGGACCTGTCTGTCAAACAATTTTGATAATATTTTCAAGTTTGTATTCTAAGCTTTTTTTCTGGTCAACATCATGCCGGTATAATAGTATCCAAATTAGGAATGTCCCTCTCTCTAAAGCTTTTGTTTGATTGTAGTGACTGAAACTTAAGCAACTTATTTGAAGGTATCTGTTCAGTCGTGATGGTTTCATTCTGTTTATCCATGGCAGAGATTAATTTAAGGCATCAAAATGGCTTCGGAGGATTTTTTCTATTCAATATTGTTTTGTGAAATGGGAGTAAAATGAAGAAGCGCGAGACTAAGAGGGTACAAAACTAGGGATATTAAACAACATACAACTTATTTCATTTTATATTTGTCTGAAACTGTAACAGATAGTCCCTGGTTTTGCATATCAGGGTGCTGATCAGTATCAATGTAGTGAGAACAGAGATCTAATACATAAACAGCTCAATAGATTGAATTATAAATCAATAATTTAAAATCAGACTATTTTAATTTAGGCTAAAAATGTCTGCATTTGAACCTTAAACTTTACTGAAGATTGCAAATTTGTAATTGTGTTGCTTTTACATCTTTAGTACGATAGTATCTTTTAAAGTATTTTTTTTGTATTTTTTACTATCTTTTGTTTATTACATGCTCCTTTTATTTGCTTACATTACAGAGTATACTTTAACAGATAATTACTACCATTATTGTATCAATCAAAACCCCCCAAATACAACAAACAAATAAATGAAGAGTGTGGTTTTTTACATTTCTTAGGGTCCATACTGTAGAAGCATCCATATCAAACAGCATGTTCCTAGCTGTGTTTAAAATAAAGGAGAACTGCACAAGTGTACATACGGAATAATACATGCATTAAATCACTGAAAAATTAGAAAAGAAAAAGAAAACTTGACAAAGGTAAGCAAATTTAATGGGATGAGGTTTTAAATTAATCAGACATTGCTGACAATAGTTCCCGTGCTAGAAGCAAAGAAAACCAGTCATCTTTGAGAAAAAAGGACCATATTTTCATCCAGGGTGACTTTGAATAGAATTTAATGACTTTTATTAGGATAAAGATGAACATGATTTTTTAGGACACCTCTGCATAGCAGAATAAAAGTGTGATCAAGAGTTAGCATAATTTTCCTGTCTTCTAAGTCTTTCAATATCAGCAATAAAGACATTAATGTTTATGAATACACTGTGAGAAAGCAAATACTTCAGGATTAAGGATTTTTCTTCAGATATTTGTTTTATGACTGTGTTTTATTGTGTGACAGTGGTGATAACCACTTATTCTGATAAGACTGTGACTATGTGCTATCCAAAACATGTGGACAAGAGTAGACTCATTTCATTTTTCCACTGATTCAGTTTCTGGAGCAGTCGCCACCCATCACAACTTTTTTCAATTAGATTCTACAGGTTCCTATTCTCTCTGACAGAGCAATAGTCAGTCAATAAACTTCCCGTCACCTGGACATCACCCATCACTGTTTTATGCAGTATATACAACACATCTATACACATTTAATATATTTAAGGTACTGTAAGGCTCCTCATATATTTTATGGTAGGTGTGCACTTTATATATTGCTACATCATGGCCATTTCATTGACAAAGAAGCAAGTTATTTGGATCTTGCATGTTCCATAACTTATTTCCATACATATATTCTACATGGTAACATAGATACAGTTTATTATATAAACCATATATATAGTTTATATATAATCTCTCTCTCATATATATATATGTATGTGTGTGTGTGTGTGTGTGTGTAGTTTATGTACACACATGAGAATTGACAGGCAAGGTATAGAGTGGCCTGTACCTTCCTATTCTCTTTCTTTATGAATAATAACTAAAATTGAGAAGTCCAAGCATAAAATAAAGATCAGCATCACAGACCTTACGAATTAACATTTTACCAGTCAGGTAAAACTTTTAAAATCTGCTGATGAGACAAATGATCATAAAATAAAAATGTATAAATTATTAACTGGAGATCTGGAATCCATCTCATTGCACTTGTCTTCCATCTACCTCAACTTCCTTCTCAAAACTCTAATGTCACTAGGTGGCTTGAGTAATTGAGAATGCATTATATTTGATTATTTCATATTTTTCATTAAAAAAAAAAAGAAAAAGAAAGTAATTATAAATATAGAATTTGGTTAGAGAGGATGAGATTTTTTTTTTAATTTGAAAACACAGATATCCTTCAAGCTGTTCAACACAAGCTGTTCATTGGTTTACATGGCAAGGTTTTGGTAGCAGGAGAACTGCAGGCCACAGGCATGGCACCTGTAAGTGGGGTTTTCATGTCCAAAAGAGCTGTTTCCAGCCAGATCCTAGATGAACCCCAGAAAAATGAAACAATCAGTTGTTTTGGTGGCACCTCTATGATGACATATTTTAAGAAAGTCTAAAATCTGCCCTAAAACAGCAGATGGGAGAGAGGAATGAGAAAATTTGAGAGAAATAACCCTGCAGATGCCAGGGTCATTGAAGAAGGAAGGGGAGGAGGTGCTCCAGGTGCCAGAGTAGAGATTCCCCAGCAGCCCATGGAGAAGACCATACTTATGCAGGTTGTTCCCCTGCACACCATGGAGGAGTAGAGCAGAGAACTTGATAGTGAGGTTGAGCTCACAGGAACAAGGAAAGAGCCAGGGGAAGGTGTTTTAAGATTTGCTCTTATTTCTCATTATTCTATTCTGATTTGGTTGTCAATAAACTAAATTAATTTCCCCAAGCTGAGTTTGGTTTTGTCTGTGATAGCAGGTGGTGAGTGATCTCCCTGTCCTTATCCCAAATAATGAACTTCTCACTGTAATTTCTCTTCCCAGTCCAGTAAAGAAAGGGGAATGAGAGAGCAGCTTGTTGCACACCTGACAGTCAGCCAAGGTCAGTCACCATTATGTATTTCCCTTTTGTGTAGAGCCAAACGAATATGGAGGTGCATGCTTTCAAGGAAAATTCAAATTTAATTTTCAAAATTAAATACATTAATGCCATAAAGAAGCCTTTTGTACTGCTATGTTCTTTAATCTGTGTTTTAAATGGGAAACAATTGTAAGTGAATTCCAAATATATTCTTTCAGCGTTCAAGAGAAATGCTATATGCTACTACTGAATCATGAAGGTTTTAAGGGATTTTACTCAAGAATCATTTTATTGTTACCACAATAAAAATTTAATACCGCAGTAAAAATTTAATACCCCCTCTGGCTATGTACATTTTATTTGCATTTGAAAATAAAGTAATTCTTCTGCCATTTTATCAGAGCTTTGGAATAAAGATCAGGGTTTTTTTTAATCAATGCATTTTTGTTTAATATTTATTACTTTAATTAAGGTCATTAATTCTAAATATTTATAGCAAAATTCAATTATATTTACTTAGTATTCAACATGACATACGTAGTTAATGTCTGCAGAATAGATTGGAGTCAGAGCCTTCAGAAATATTTTGTTGCTTGTCTTCTGTTGATGGTCTGAAGAATTAAATGCTGGTATGTGAGGTGTTCCACTTGAAACCTCAGAAAAATAAATGGAATTTCTCCGCTCAGATGCTTTGCATCAAAGTACCCAAAGCCACTGTTAGTAAGCTAATCTAAAAGGCTCTACACTAGCAAACTGAACAAGGACTCTATTCAGGCACAGGAAGATACTTTTCCATAGTGTTTGGCTCTAGCTAGCCCTTTTCTAGACAGGACATGGGAATAATTAAAGAGGTACTACCAACACTCACCCTATCAAATAGCACAAATAGGGCCATCCTGCTCTTGAGCAAATAAGTTCAATCACAAAGCTTTAAACCATGATCTACTTCCTGTCTTCAGGGACAGAGAAAGAGCCTGACTGAGATTTGTTTATATCATAGTTTTATTCAAGATGATGCAACTTCCTGTACATGAATTACTACTGACTCTGTGTAACGCTTAGCAATTAATTTGAAACTTGACTCCTGGGAGAATCAGCTAGTCAAAGAAGGCTAGAGACCTCTTTAGCTGACAGACATGACTTGTTCAAATTGAGGCAACATGAAAAATTCTCTAGACTCCACTGACTCCACTATATGATGAATATATCATCATATTTTCTTACACTATTACAATTCCTCACTGTTTAAAGTGTTTACCTGCTCCCTTTTGGCCATACTGAGGAATCTGCATCAGCAGCTGAATCCCACCCAAAGGTCTGAAGTGTAAAGGTATCTTTCAGGATATATTTTAGTCTGTAGTATTGAGATTAATGTTTAAGATTATTCATGCCACTACAGTTTACTCAAACTAATTTCCACTTCTAATTTCCACAGATATCATGATGGTGTCTGTTATAGACTGTCCAAACAGGATGAAGAGAAAGACAAAATATTCTACAACTGGTATTCCTCAAACATTGTGGAGATATTCAGGAAGGCTCTGGAGTGAAGTACATGGAAAACTATTTGTGTGCTAAGTTATGTATAAAATTATTCACTTACTAACATATGTTATTTTCTAGAGTATTCTGACCTGGAAAAGCAAATAAGCACATACGGAAGGAAGAGGCATGTAGGTGACCAATAAAGTCTTTATGAACTGGAGGCCGACTGACAGAAAGGTATTTTGAAATCTAAAGAAAAATATAGCTAATGAATGACACCTTGTAAAATGTTCAGAAAATGACTCAGTTATGGAGGAAGTTGAAGAAATCAAAGATTGAAATTGCTTCATTCATGTCAAATCCTCTTACTGATGAGAAAAGAATCAGTTTTGAGGCCTATGAGATATACCTGAAATATACTGCTTCCTGGTTGTTTAGAGAACAAGCAGGAAACTGCCACATAAAACCATAGAACTGACTGCACACGTAAGGATAAAGGGTGGCTAAAAGGATTTGCATTGCATGTTTATACACTTAAGATTTTCCAGTCACATAGCTCAGTATGTCTGAATCCTACCAATTCTGAAAAATTCTGCGCTTCACCTCCCTCTTTTTTTCATACAGACCAGGAATAAAAACCTTGCCTAATGAATTGCATAAATTACCTATTATAAAAATTGCAAAACCAGTAAAAACCTGCTATCCCAAAAGACAAAGTCTTAATAAATAAACACATGGGAGTCAATATCTTAATAGGCATTACTACCTATGGAAATATAATTTATGGATGAATTTTGATTTCATAGGGATGCCAGGTGTAATTGTGGGATTTTGAGGGTTTTGCACTCAGTTTTTTTTATTTTTTGGAAACTAATTTGTGGCATGGGAGAATGATCTGACTAACAAAATAAATAAATTTTCCAGTTTCTCAGATATCATCTGGACTTGGCAGCAATATAGTAATATAAAATTACATTGAGGTCTGTAATTACTAACATATTTGCAAAGGTAGGAAATAAGACTTATCTCGCTAAAGATTAAATGTTTGCACTGGAAAGAAAAAACTGTAACAGTAATAAAATACTGCTTGAGGAAAACGAAAAATAAAAAAAGAAACAAAAACTTCTTGAGAGAGTTCTCAATTATTTCTTAATTTCATGGCATGAAATATGAGGAGTCATACAAAAAAGTCCAAGAACTTTGTGAAAGATGTAAAGGTAATTCAATCAGACAAAGTGCTAAACTGGTTTTTTGACACTACCCCACTACTTCAAAGCTGTGACAAAAAGTAGCAGCTCTACATTGTATGGAAATGGCCTATTAAAGAGTTCTAAGACATTGATATTCTGCTACATAAAGCAATTTTATAAGTTTTATCTAACACAGAAGGCACGGTTGTTTCAAAATACTTAATTAAATTTAAAACATTAAGTATAAAATAAAATGAAACTTCTGTACTTCTGTATCATCATCCAAACTTTTTAACCAATTACTTTTCGAATATTGATAGACTTCTGTCTTCTCTGTTCTGCCATGAAACCCTATAATAATCAAAGAAGAAAGTCTTTTGCTGTGTCTTTATTCAAGACATTGTGTTGTCTGGAGATGAGGTACCAAAGAAATTATCTCAGTTTAAAAAAGTCAAAACAGTAGACATAATAGCTATGTCTAACAGTTAACATAAGTTAAATCTCTACTTTCAGTATGAACTGCTTCTGGTTGTCAAATGCTAATTCCTTCTGCCTCAACACTTGTCCTCCTACCAATATTTGTTCTTTCTTTCAATGTGTTTATGTCATTATAGGCTGGCTAGTTCTCAGGACACTGTCTGCATCATATTTACTTTCAGAGTTATTTATATGGAAATCAATGCATATAAATCATCATTCAATTCACTATTTTATTATAAATACCAACAATGTTGTTTCAGCAGACTGGTTTGTTATCTCCAAAAATATATATAGATTTTCACTTGTTAAAGGTGAGGAACTGTAGGCTTTAGGTACTGAGGTCAAATTCTGCCTACAGTTAGAAAGATCTAATAGGATTTCAAGGTTGTGGTGTAAAGCCTGTGCACTGCCCATGAGACACACCACTGACTTAAAGTAAAATCAGGTTTTTCATGTTCCCTGAGTATTTAAACCCTGGCCTATCTTCTGAGAATTAACAAAAGTGTAAATTAACAACAGTAATGGTGGAAACCTTGGTCTACTAGAAAGTTGTTTGAAATATCCTGCATAAGTATTGTGGTCTATGAGTAAACCATGACAACACAGGCTCACTGACTTTAACCACATGAAGTGAGCTTCATGTTGGGAAAAGGATGCTACAAAAAATTTCCAGAGCAGCATTTTTTTCCTCTCTAGTAAATGATAGTTTTCATCTATCTGATTATTACTTCTATGCAGATAAAATATCAGTAATATGGTAACACAAATCATAGATTTGTTTAACTATTTACCAATCATTATCTGAAAATTAAGTTATATATCAATATTAAAAGTCATACTACAACTTATTAGCATGTGGAAAAAATAAACCTATTTGCATCTCAATAAAGAGTCAAGTTTATAAGACTCTATGATTTCAAGAACTGAAAGAGACTCTAACATGAAAAATGGCGTGTTCAATAATAATTTTTCAGAAATTATTTTGGAGTATGAAAATCTAGACTATATTAATATGATGAGGTTAGAGCCAAACATTTTATTTTAAGGACAATATTGTGAAGACAATCCATATAATGTCTGTAAACCCTGGAAAAATTCTGAACTCTTCCCATATCCTTTAAAATGTCTTGAACTCACCTCTAAAATGAAGTGGAAGGAATAAACCAAACCTGTAGCCTCGAGTTAGAAAACTCTTTAAAAGATTTAGATGTTTGAACCAATGCTCAACTATCAAATTATGGGAAAACAGGGTAGAAGATCTCACTGGTAAAAATAATAAAGGCTGGCATTACTATAGAAAGTGGTTTAAATTATCATGCTTCACCTTGCCCAGAGTTCTGTTACAGCTGTAACATTATTTAATTAGGTGTCAGGTGTCAGTGAAAAAATAGAAAATTAAACCTGCTTAGTCTGATTCATAACAGTCAGGTAAGGTTACTTTAAGCAATGCCAGTGAAGCCTCCAATTCATCTAAGACTGTATGGAAGCACATTATTAATACTCATACAGTCGGTTACAGCTGACACACAGCTGCTTTTTATAGTCTGTTTCCTATCACATCCATTTTACAGCATGCTGTAAGCATGCTTGTACATCAAATATTGCTGTATGTTTTGCATAATAATAATAATAGCATGAAAAATTTCCAAACTCTAAAGGATCCTGCCTTTATTAGATTTTCTCCTTGCCATCTACAATGTGTGATACTTTGGTGAGATACTTAATTCAGAAGTAACTTGTTCTAGTGTGAAATAGTAAATTGAAGTAAATGAAATAATTTAATATCACTATCAAGAATTCAATAAATATTCCTTGATGTGAGTTAGAAAAAAAATGCACAAAAGTCCAAGCTCTTAGTCGCCATAGCCATTTTGATCAACTAAATGAATCTTCTTACTAAAACTTTTTTCTTTATTTGCTTGATCCAATGCTTATTTTAGACAGAGTTCCTGGTGTCCTTAATGATGAAATGTTATATCTTTTCCTGGGTCAACATCTATTTAAAATGTTGGTACATAAAGGAAACTATATGAAGAAACTGTAATCTTTACCCTGGTGTTTGTTGAAAGGCTTATATAATAAACAGAATAATGATTGGGAGATGAAGCCATACTAATATATCAGCTTACAATGTACCTAAGTACAGAGGGCTGTGCCCTCAACATTAACAAAATTATGCAACAGCCTTAAGAGCGGTCACTGTTAAGGGAAGCTGACTTCTGTAAAATTAATGCTCAAGAGATTTCTTCTCTTCCACTTCCTTGCTGCTGTTCGTGTTCGCAGGTCCATCCAGTAGCAAGGTGGGACACATATGCCAGAGATCTAGTTATATACACTCACAATATACAAACAGCACTCGTATAGATTATGTATGTACAATACCTCTGGCCCCTTCCTTCCAGCTGAGCAGGATGCCAGCTCATGAGTGGACTTAAACATATTGTCCTTTGACTTGCAGTCTTTCCCAAAGTTTTGGAACACTCAAAATCTTGTACCAGACCATAGTAATCCAAGCCTAGATCCTATTTATGCAGGCTCCAGACTGGTTCCAGATTCAACCTCAAGTCTTTCCAGACTATGTCTTCCTGCTACTTTGCCAGCTGGTGTAGGTTGAGGACAACTAGCAAATCACACAGAATGGAGAGCAGTATCATTCCCCAAGTAGGAATATAACTTAATAATAAAACATGACAGACTGCATTTATCAGGATTAGTGCTTAGCCATACAAGCATAATCATTAGCAGCATATTTACATATGTATGGCCCCTTTTATCCTCTCTCAATTTTCACATACTCATTCCCCCCACCCCACATCTTGATCCCTCCTTTTGACTTTTTATCTGAACATCCCATGTTGTGTACCTTTGCACCAATAGATAAATTCACTATATTGAATTTTATGTAATCACACAAGTGCTCACAGACTTTCTTAACAATCTTATGAGGCCTGTGACCATTTTTTTCCCCTGTCTTTCTTACCAGCTACAAAGTTCTGGCTCAGCATCTGCAAGGTTACATTTGAGAGGTTGCCTCAATGGCATTTCAGTCAGTAAGCTGAGAGCTCTGATCTTTGAAAATGTATGTATATTAAAGAAATAATTTCTCACTGGGTTTCAACTTTCAGGGATTCATTTGAAAAACTCCGTCAGATGATTCATTACCTACTTACTTCTGAATGAGGGTGAATTGATTTTCCAAATTAGCAGACAAATTGTCCACTTAAGCTAGTTTAGAAGATTTGAGTCCCTCTTTGATGTTAGCCTTTTATTCACATTTATTGGAATTTCACACAAACTGAGGAATTGTCACAGTGATACCCAAATATAAACAGAAAGTAGTTTCCTCTGTAGCACTTCAAAAACACAGAGTTACTCCTTTGGAGGATATAGTCAGGATTTTCCTTAATAACGCTGCTTTATAAAGAACTTGAAGGGTGAGATTCACTTTGAATATGTAGATTCCTATATCTAGGTACCTAAAGGTGCACATCTACAAATATAATTAGAATTAAATATGTTCTGTCCATTTACTATATGGAATCTGTGGAATCCTTTAGCTCCCCTTAGATATCTACAGTTTGTTCAATAAAAAGTACACCCCATTGACTGTGTTCATGTGGTATTAGCCTCACTTGCCAAAATAGAGGCATTCAAGAAGACTCTAAGGCATCCCTCCTGGTTTCCAGGTATGGAGACAGAAAGGAAAAAATCTCTGCTATGTCCTAAGGCTTGTCAAATATCCCTGTACAGCAAACTTGGGCATCCTGTGTCTGTTCAGTGACCACTGGGTGCCTAACTGTGGCAACTGCATTAACTTCCTCAGGGACTAAATTGGGCAGCCTGAATCACATACTGAAATGTGGAATTATTGCTCATCATTTATTGAGAATGAAGTACAAGATAATACCATTAAGAATTTCATTTGTGTTGCCCAAAGCACTGACATCACAGAAATCATTACTAAGATTCAGGATAAATTATTTAAATACAGGCTGGGGAAGAAGCCCAGAAACAATTACATATTTTAAAAGTAATATAATGTAAAAGAGAAACAATTAATAAAAAAAAAAAAGTGAAATTAGCTGTCTATTGAAATAAACAATTGAAAATTGACATATATTTCCCAAATGTGCTCATTTTATGTTTATATAGTCACATTTTTTGTGTATGTGAGAGAGAAAAACTTAGAAAATTGATATTGGAATTTTTTTTTTTTTATTTTAAAGATTATTATTTTATTTCTTTATTTATTATTGTTTTTTATTTTTAAAGTATTTGCTTATATGCAAAGATGGACAGTGGTGAAAGAGTAAAGAGTAGACTTTAATTAACAAAATACCTTTTCCCTCAAGAATTTTTCTAAAATAAATTGAGCTTTTTATACACTTGAGTACAAAATTTGAAATGGATGACTAAACATTGTATTGTTTTAACTGGCAGTATTTTCTGACTGTCTTCCTAGCTACTATTTGCTACTGTGTCTGAGGTCAGCGCTTCATGATCTGCTTATGAATCAATATTCTAGGAATAAAAGCAATCATATAAAGAGAAAAACCTATCATACAAGAGAAAAAAAAAGAAACAAATATTATGGTTATAATAATACAACTTTGTTCTGGAGTTTGAAAATATATTCAACAATAATTACCTCTATTTTTTTCCTCTTTGCTGTTCTACACATCTTTTCCATCATGATCATAATGATGGCTTTTAACTTCATCTGTCCTTCACAGACTGCAGTATGTATCTATATCTGGACTTGTAATTTAGATGGCACTTACATTCAATGGCAAAAAAATGGTTCTTGTCAGGAATGATTCACCAAACTTATTTTAGTTGTTTATGCAAATATGAAATCAAAGCCATTCTAGAAGTTCCCATTTCTGCCCTTCAACCATATAGGGAGTTAATAGAGTGAACTGAAATAGTGGCATCTGTTTTATTTATGCTTCTGAAATCAGACAGAATGAAGTACTTTAGCAGGAAGAATTTGGCTCTGTACTGCTGTAAGGCAGGAATATACTACTCTTCTATGGTGGGGAAAAAGTGTCTTTTGTTTTCTATCAGGGAATGGCTATGAATGAACATGTTGCACTCCATTCCACAAGACAGATCTGCATCCAAGGCTTTAACACAGGTCAAGAAAGATAAAAGAGCCTGGATTGGAAAAAGGAATGATATTTTTTAAAAGAATATAGTTTAGTTGTAAACTGAAAGAAAAGAGTCAATGCTAAACTGATAAGATTTGATCCATTCTGCTTATGAAATTATTTGCACATGACTATAATGTGGTTGCAAAGATATTGGTTAATGGCTAATGCCTGTAAGTGAAAATGAGGTGATAGGTCTTTTAAAAAATATTAAGAACATTAATATTCTTGCATAAATTGGACAGATATTGAACTTCTTTTTCCTCTCTTCTACAACACCTGTTTATCTCCTTATGTCATTTGATGTAAATTTTCATTCTTCTCTGTCTACCTAAAGGCTCTTTTTCCATGTAGGTTTTCTACAGTTAATGAGTTCTTTGAGTTGCTTTCCACCTTTTCATAAACACAGCATACACACATGCACAGAGGTGCACATGCACACAAAAAACCCCAACCCATCTCTGTTACTTAAATATGGTGACTCCCATACGGTTCTGACCAAGTATTTTGTATTTCCTAGACGTTTTCAACTTTACTGTTTGAAATGACTTGATGTTTTTCCATATGATACGAATTTACTTCTGGAAAATTATAATTCAATAAGTAAGCATACCTCAAGTAGCTTCAATGTTAATATTCAGTTACTCGAATTATAGATATATATTCTATAAAATGGAATTTAGTTACATTACATGAAGTTTTCAGATGTCAATACTAATAAAATTATATCTTTAAACAGAGTTTTAAAAAAATGCAACAACATTGGCAGGAACCAAAACCATTTTTTAAAAAAATATGATTTAAATTAAAAAGACCCACCTAAAATAATTGAGAGGAAGAAATTACTCACAAGAAATTTTCTGTCCTCAGGGTTCTTCATTACAATGGGCTGAAGGTATGTGTGCTCAGGCTCCTTTGTACTCTTCTGGTAAATATAAAGGTTATTTGGCTGAAGAGTTAAACTAAATGCTGAAAAAGGCTTCCTAGAAAGGTAGTCAATGCCCCAAGCCTGCCAGCGTTTAATAGGCATTTGGACAAAGCCTTTAAAACCGTGCTTTACCTTTCAGTCAGCCCTGAGGTGGTCAGGCAGTTGGATGATTATGGCAGATTCCTCCCTGTGGAAATGGTCTATTCTATCTTATTCTAAAGAGATATTTTGTGTTTCATTATTCACAATATAGAAACATTTTCACTGCTGCCACCATAAATACTATGTGTTCTAATTAGAAAATTTTTGCTTGCCTTCAAAAAACAACACACAATACCCAAAAGAAAAAAATTGAGCAGTCTTACACATTGTTTTTGCTGAAGAACTTGAAAGAAAACTGAGATCCAAATAGATACAAATTTTCAAACCAGGCCTGTCATTATTTTCCATCAGACATCTTATTAACTTTGACAATGTAACACTCTACTGCATACTGAAAAACCTGGTATATTTGACTACCGCAGATGTCTCTGTAGGTGTCTGTGAAGAGCACCCATCAAATTATCTTTGAGTATTGAACAACATTTAAGTTAACTAACACTTTTTTAATTTTTTAAAAACTATGATGCTTTTTAATATCAACATTGAATGATTATAAACTACTGTTTTAGCATGAAGAATCATTCTTCATACCACTTACCTGAGGAAATTATCAACTGTTTTTCTGATAATAGGTTTATCTGGGCTGCAAAACCATAGTGAGAAGGGCCCTGAACTCAAGTCACCCTAACTCACTTATGAATATTTAAATTCAGAGAAACTCCTGGCTGTAACACATCCTTTGTTGCCACAGGAATAGAAAGTAAGATATTCTCAGGCGACTAAAACGCACATCAATCAAAACTTATAGCTCAAGGCAAGTACTTTGAATATGCCACATAACAAAACAGAATTCTTATTTTTTCAGTAACTAATAAATATACATACACATTCAAATTATACCAGAACTAAAGAAAATCAACCCCTCCTAATCATTCAGTAGTGCTTATGATATAGAACAAAATTCAACAACTTCTTTTTTTTTTTTTTTTTTTTATCCTTCTT
>VWYN01003340.1:56129-103451 GCA_013400075.1 Hippolais icterina
CAGTAGTGGTTTTGATATAAAAAAAAAAATTACAACTTCTTTTTTTTTTTTTTTTTTTATCCTGCTTGGAACCCTCATCAATGTGGGCTGCCTGTGGGCTTCAGTTTCCTTCACAATGGACCCACCTGCTCCAGCATGAGTTTTAGGGTGGATATTTGCTCCACCATGGCTGTCCATGAGCTTCACCATGATCTCCAAGAGATGGAGGGGAACCTCTGCTCTGATGCCTGGAGCACACTTGCTTTCCCTCCTTCTTTTCTCACCTTGATGTCTGCTGGGATGTTTCTCTCATCTTTCTTAGTCCTCTCTCTCACATACATCACTCAAATTTTTACTTTACTCTTTTAAAAATGTGGTCTCACAAAAGTGCCACCAGCACTGCTGATGGGCTCAGCTTTTGACAGCAGCAGGTTTATTTTGGAGCTTAATTGGTTCTTTTAGACGTGGGGGCAGCTCCTGGTGTTTTCTCACAGAAGCCACTTTGGAGCTACTGCCCACTACAAAAACCTTACCATAAAAACTGAATACAATATTATTTGTTGTTATATTTATATTCAATATTTTGGCAAAAAATATATAGCTGCATTTCTAAATATTCCATTATGTGATTCCAAACAATTACTATATAAAATTTTAATTTCTTATTACCTCTCTGTGAGTGTTGTAGCTTGTGATGATGTACTGTGTTGATCCTGGCTGGATGCCAGGCATCTGCCAAAGCTGCTCAATCATTCCCCTCCACAAGTGGACAGGGGAGAGAAAATATAATGAAAGATTCATGAGTTGAGGTAAGGACAGGGAGTAATAACTCACTGATTACCAACAGATTTGGTTTGGGGATATTAATTGAATTTATTACTTTAAAAATTAGAGTAAAATAATGAGAAATTAAATAAATCTTAAGAACACTTTCCCACTGCCTCACCTTCCTTCTTAGGCACTTTCTTCTTCCCTGCTGCAGCTCAGGGAGATAGGAAAGGGGGGTTACGTTGGGTTCATCACTTGTTGTTCTTGCTGCTGCTCAGGGGGAAGAGTACTTCCCCCATTCCACTGTGGAATCCTTCCCATGGGAGGCATTCTTCACAAACTACTGCAACATGAGTCCATCCCACAGGCAACAGCTATCCATGAACTGCTCCAATGTGGATCACTCTTCTGCAGGCTGCAGTCCTTCAATCACAAGCCTGCTCCAGTGTGAGTTTCCCACAGGGTCACAAGTCCTACCAGGGAAATTGCTCCTCTCCTCCAGGAGAGGAGGACACCTCCTGCCAGGACCCTGCTCCAGCNAATGTGGATCACTCTTCTGCAGGCTGCAGTCCTTCAATCACAAGCCTGCTCCAGTGTGGGTTTCCCACAGGGTCACAAGTCCTACCAGGGAAATTGCTCCTCTCCTCCAGGAGAGGAGGACACCTCCTGCCAGGACCCTGCTCCAGCACAGGTTTCTCACAGGCTCACAGCCTCCTCTCAGACACCCACCTGCTCAAGCATGAGGTCCTCCACAGGCTGCAGGTGGATCTCTCTATCCCCATTGACTTCCATGGTCTGAAGGGACACAGCTGCCCCACCATGGGCTGCACCACAGGCTGCAGGGGAACCTTAGCTCTGGCACCTGGAGCACCTCCTGCCCCTCCTTCTGCACTGACCTGAGTGTCTGCAGAGCTGTTTCTCTCATGTTTTCACTCTACTCTTCTCTGGTGGCAATTACAACTGCACAATACCTATCTTCCTTCTTAATTATGTTATCACAGAGGTGGTACCACCATTCCTGATTGGCCCACTCTTGGCCAGCAGTGGGTCCATCCTGGAGCCAGCTGGTATTGGCTCTGCCAGACATGGAGGAAGCTTCTGGCAGCTTCTTACAGATGCCACCCTTGTGGCTTCCCCACTACCAAGATCTGGCCACATAAAACCAACACAAATGATAATATCTCAAAACTAATCTTCTTACAGTCTTTCCCAGAGGCCTTATGCAACTGGGATACCGAATGTGTGAGAGATGAGGTTCCTGAAGAAGTAGATAAAATGGCTTCCTGAACATTTGAATAATTATGGAATACTATCCTTTCAATATCCACGAGAAACCGGTACTATTATAAAATTACTTTCCTTGCTTCAGGTTAGATTGGCATCTAATGCATGTGGTCTGTGTAAGCCAAATATTTCTGTAATACATAACAAAAAGAAAAAAAGATCAGTTTCCATTATTTACCTCAGGATTCTACAACAGAGGGAAATCAGCCAGAAATTGTTACAAGTGTAAAACATTGGATGCTAGAGATAAAAATTAGGAAGTAAGATATACAAATTGCTCGGACATGCATAGAGATAATAAGAAAAGTGACTAAGGTAGAAATGATGCAATTAAACATTGTATTTCCTTCCTACAAGTAATAAGACTGAGTAATCTGAATGGTTAAATCATCTATAATTTTATAACTTACAGGATTCCTCTGTAGCAAGCTAAAGATCTTGGGTTAGGTGGTTTGGGTATATTATGTGCTATAAAAATCTTGGATTACTTTAATTTTGGTTGTTCAATTGTTAAAAATCCACTTGAATTCTGAAGTTATCTTGACAATTACAGTGTAAGAGCTGGGAATATTTGCTTCAGTTTTAGAAAAAATTCACATATTTAAGGGAATGCATCCATGTTAGAGCATTTAAAACACATTTTCTCCATATAAAGAATGGAAAAGAGAAAAAAGTTCTCTATTATTTCCAGCATTGTTGAAACTGTAGACAGAGCAGCAAAAAGAAATTAAACTGCTTGGACAATTTCAGCGGATGCCTCATTGACTGTTTTGCTGGAAAAAATGATACTTTTGCAAACAAATGCTGGTGTAAGAATCTAATATGAAAATTGTTTTTCAGGGTCAGAGTCCTAATTTTAAAGAGTGGTTGCAGTTTTGAAACAAAAGTGAAACTCATTCAGACAACAGAGTTTCACAAAACTCTCTCCACGATATTTTATTTCCACATTTAATCTCAGAACCCTAACAAAGTTAGCTTTTATTGTGTTGGTTCTTACAAATCACCATTTAACACAAATAGCTCTTTTGTTGCAAAGGCATTTCCATACTGTTATTATGAATTCCTCTCTCAGAGCTCAACTTAATTCTTCGTAATTGCAAAAGCCATGACCTTATAAAAGCTTATGAAGTATATGCAAATCTTTACAAATGTTTTTGAAAGTTTTCCATTTTAAGCTAGGCCCACTGCTTGTTAGCACAGTTCAACCATTCATTTAAGTTAAATTTAAGAGATTTTAAGGAATTTATCATTTGAAGTTTCATTACACATATATCTAATTATTAAACAAGTTGTCTTATGACAGCTTCTGTTGATTCTTTAATATGTCTAAGGAAATAGCATGAGAAAAGGAAAAGTGCAAAATTAATTTATCAGAATTTAAATAATGATTATAATACAATGACAATGACTCTAATAATATATGAAATGTAAAATATGGACAGCATTATGTAAGGAGAAAATAATTCTTCAATTAAAAAGGAGGCAACCACCTGGAGGTTTTCAGGGTGCTGTGTTGGGATTGACTTGATGTACATTCTAGTTTGTGATCTTAGTATAGGAAGCAGGGAGGTATGAAGACTATTTCCTAAGTTAGAGAGTTAAGACAGTCTTGACATGAAGAAATAATCAAATCCACAACGAGCTGGATAATCTAAAGAACAAGAAAAAGGTGTTTAAACCTAAGGGATCATAAACAACGTTGCACTTGTAGAGATGAGTGAAAAGAATCCAAATTAAGGATTCTTGAACTATAAATAATTGTAAGAAAAACATGTTAAATTATCACTACATGAACAGAAACCATCAAAACACAGAGCTGAAAATAAACAATGACATTTAGAAAATGATGAACTAGACATATACTTTCTCACATCTATAAAATACTGCAGATGCTTCATCTGGAATATTTTATCCCAGGGTTAGAAGATGTTAACTTAAAACCAAAGATTAAGAAAAAAACTCCTCTGGCCAATCAAGAACATATAAAACCTGCCACATAATAGAAAATGAGGCACACTTTTTTTAACTCAGCATAATAAAAATGGAATGAACTGTTGTTTGTTTAGGTTTTGGGTATGAGGGTATTTTGCACTTTTTAATTTTTTTCCCTGGAAAACCTGAAAAGATGAATATTAAAAGAAATTCCATAAAAAACTCTTTCATTAAGAACTCTGGTCTTAAAACAATCTTGATTTGATTATGAAGGTTTGTGCAGCTCTGACACACTTTCTTGTGAGTGCAGTTTATGGATTTAACAGATTAAATAGCTCTTTTCATATATTTTTTCCTCATTAGCACAACAGACCTCTAGATGACCCGTTTTTCCCCCTCTTCTTTTTCCATGCAGTTTATATGCAAGCATCTAATTAAGGCTGGTCTAAACTGTCCTATTTTCTTCTGAGTGTTTATAGTCTAGTAATAGTCAAGGTTGTTCTCAAATATGTCATTCTGCCTACTTAATTGTTTGAGACAGACTTTCCTCATTATCTTCATGGCCTTAAGATCCAAAAGCAGTGACTGGAAAGTGTTCAAAATACTGTTCATTCCATTTATCCTGCAAAGACAGCACAACCATAAGTTAGAGCTGAAAGGCAAAATCTTGTTCAGCAAAAAGACAAATTAGGGTGAAAATATGTATCAGCAGTGAAGGAAACTCCAGTTAAACTTAAAAAAGTTTATGCAAATCCTTGAGGGTGTTATAGTAGTTCCCGAGAAAATGTAGGAATCTTATGTTCACTTGTTTCCTCTTTCTTATTATTGCATATCCCTAGATCACTGGTTATTTTCTATACATATCAAGTTGTTTAACAAGTTTACATATCTCACTTTTTTTTCATTTACACTAAGAACTGCCTTTTGTTTGGACTCAGGCCTTAATTAAATGAAGATGATAGATGTGTGCATGAGAAAAAAAAAGTGAGTTTGGTTTTTGAGTTTGTTTGGTTCTGGTTTTTGTGGAGTTTTTTAGTCTTATTTGATTTCAGTTGAAAAATGCATAGATTAAAATATCCAGAATTTAAAAACAAACCTTTTTTTTTTGCATAATTTATCATTCTTAATTATGTTTGCCAATATCAATCTACTCAATTACTATTTTAACAGGTCACTTGGTAACATGAAAAATTACAATGACACTTTCCTAAAATTTGTTAGGACCCCTAAGCAAAAAGCTTTCTTTACACAATACCGTATAAGCTAATAAAAAAATAAATAAAATTAAAATAAAAATNTTTATGGGAGGAATCTCCCACAACATTCCTAAATTTACTGTTGTTTACTATATAGTGTCCTGGCTTTAAGAGAATGAATGGGGATCACGGAGGCATTCAAATGCTCCCTAAAGCAGTGCATTTCATTCTTTAGGCCTTCTTTTCCCCTTCTTTTTTACCTCCTGTCTCTTCCTCCTCTGTGACTGCACTAGAGCACTATGAGAAATGAGGTTTTCTTTAGGTCTGTGAATGAGCATGTCTATTGGAATCTATACTAAATTAAACCCAGGTCCCACTTGACTGATATCAACATTATATCCGCTAGACTGTATCCCTTAGAACAATTAAGCCTAGATGTTACTGGCTAAAAAGGCATACAAAATCAAGTCATTCCCATAATATTCAAATGAAAGTGCTGATGAATAACTAGTTCTCACCAAAACAAGACCTAGGTCACTTGAAATTACATTTCTTTCTGGTAAGATAAAATAGATAAAGCTAATCTTGGTTCATATGGTGCGATTCCTGAGGCTGCTCTATGCTGGACCAGAAGCTGGACTCTGATGATTCTAGTGGGTCTCTTCCAACTCAGTTTTACCATTTTACCATTTACCAATTTGCCATTCTATGAAACTTGATTTTGCTTTTCTAGAATGATTTCAGGATACCTTAAGACATTAGAACAATGTTAGATACCCTCATGCCATACCTGTCATTTAACACATATTCTTGACCTCATCCTATGAAATCATGGTGTATTGAAAAACACCTGTAGCTGTTTTTCAGAGACAATGTCAGCTTCTGAATAGATTATCCCTTAGCAATGAGATCATGAGACACATATGTTTGCCTGTGAACATGCAAGTAGCACTGAAGATTCAGCCTGGATGAAGAAGTGCTAGCTGTTCTTAACTTCCTTTTCTTTTATATGGTTCTATTTCTATTTCAAACAACCTCACAGAGCAATGCACATCATCCCCAAGTCTTTGCAAAAGCCAAGTGCTTTCTACATCTAAATGTCTCCTAAATCTTCTGGACTAAGATCACTGATTCGTATGTGTGTAAAACTGTCCAGGTGAGATACTAGTATCTTCACCACCACAACTTAGATTTTATACCATACCTCAATTAAAAAAAAAAAAAAAAAAAAAAGGCAGATAAAAAAAAAAAAAAAAAAAAAAAATAATAAAACAAAGGAGAAATNAAAATACTATAACACAGGAGAAATCTTATGGATGGCTCTTTTCTTCCACATAGCCCCAAAGAAAAGCCTAGATTTTTATTGATACTATGGATTTGTGGTAGGGCTTTGTAACTATTCAGTTGGTGGTGAAAAATAGAAATTTCCAGAAAAACAGGTAAGTGTGGGGGTAATGAATCTTACCTAATTTTGCCATTTGTCTACTGTAATTATTCTACATTCTATCTATAATCAAAAGAAAGAAATATGTAGGTGCATGGAATCTCAGTTCAACCTAAAAAAACTGTTTGAGACAGAAAGGATGAATTAATTGAAATAAGGAATGTATTTTTATTAAATGTGGAGAGAGTTTTGATGATTTTTATACTACGTCTGATTTCTGAAATAAAATATCTGAAACTATGTAAAATTAATCTCATTAAGGGTAGTTTTCTTCTCTCTTCCTTGGTAATTAAGCAGTTACTTATACAGCTTCCTTGCACTAGGAGTATAACTTCTTTGCATGCTTAAGGACAGGAGGATCACTTCTACCTAATCTGTCTTGCTCTTTATATTAAAGTAGGTGACCAAAATCATCCTTCAGGCAAAAGAAAAACACAAAATGGTTTATAGCACAAGCTATACACAGACTGAGAATGTGGCTTTCCATTTAATCATTGAAACTTTTTCACATTTTACTGTTCAGAATTTTTTCTTTCATAGATTATTTATTTATTTAACACTGCTCATAATTCAGACATTTTTGTTCTTGGCATATGTGACATCTTGAAAAATGTGTAAATAAGGATTCCAAGGAAATATTGCCTAAGTAAACACAACAGTTTATGTATTTTTGTATAAATATGTAGCAATCAAAAAGGAAAAATACGCTGTGACCAAAGATATCAGAATGAATAACAGTAAAAATCATACATACATATAAGATGTCAGTCAATGCAGTAATTTTCTTTCCAATAGCCAAAGGAAAATGCAATTATTTTAAAATTTCTTGCAAAGAGGACTAATGCAATGGATTTAAAAGTTCCTTGCATCCTAGCTATAGTTAAAAATAAGTTTAAATTCAACTTACAAATGTAATACATTAATTCAATATTCATTGATTACATATATAGGCAAATATAGACTCTCATTATATTTTTAATAGATTGTATTTTAACACAGGCATGAATTCTCTACTCTTCTGTATTTTGTGTGGTAATTAATTATTATACAGTTAAACCAAAAATGTTTCCAAATGAACTTTTCACTTTCCCTAACATCCATGGATATATGGTATACCTGCACTCCTTTTTATAATTTTTTCCATAACTATTTATCTTAATAGAACTGAAAAGAACTACATATTAGCATTTCAATTTTTTTTTTCTATGTTGCACCATGAAAATATGTGTATTACATGCAAGGAGGGATAGAAAGAGGCCATATGCTTCAGACTTTTTAGAGTTGGTGTTGTCATTTTGTGCAGGCACCAACTGCTTCTGTTGCTAATGTAACAAGTATTTAAAAACAAACAAACTCCATAAACAAACAAACAAATCAAAAATAAACAATAACTTCTCTCAGAAAAAAAAACCCCTCACATCTAAAAAATATGCAATTATGTTCTTCTCTACAATATAAAATGTGGATAAAATCACTGAATCTAAACTTGAGAAATACTTTAATCCCCTTTTAACAAAAAAAAAATTTAAAACTTAAGTTTGTGAGTGTGATTAATCTTGCAAAACCACAATATTCCAAACTACAATGCACATAAATGTTCTTTATACTTATGGCTGCAGATTTAGTTTTCAAAATTATTTATCATTGTGAATGCCCATAAAACATTATTAGCTTATCATATGATGGCATTTTTTTCTGAGGCATGAGCATAGCCATTGAAATAGCTAGTTTATGATTCATTTATACTGAAATATGCCCCTTTTTTACTTTAATGGGCAATGATAAGCAAAGGACATTTTTACCTCTAACTCTTTTAATGAATTTTCTCATGCTTCTTGTAGTTACCATCAGAAATTTCAAGAGATGATTAGTATTAAGACGTAACAACTTTTGTCTGCTAAGAAATTATTTTATAGAAAATAACTTTAATAGCAGAGTAAGATAGAGGAGACTGATCTTGGAGACATTTATTTCTGTAAATTCTAGATTATAATCAAAGCTACCACTTATCACAAGTTTTTCAGTACCTACCTTAATAACATCTATCTAGTATATTAGTATTGGTGTTGATGCTTTAATAATGATGTTTCAGAGATAAACTGAATGTTTAGAAGGAGCCCTGCCTCTTCAGGATAGGATTTACTCATTCATTATCCTTGATGATCTCAATCAAACCAATAGCACAAACAAAGAATGATAGAAAAAGCAATCTGGAAGCCAAAACAAATCACAGAGTATTTTCTATAAATCAATATCCATTTATTCTCCATATGAAAAAGGATAAATGGTACAGATTGCATTAAAGCTTCTTTTTATTACACAGAAAGCTATTTTTTTTAATTAACTTTACCTCCCTAATTATCTTATGTTTCTCAAACATAAATATGTATAAGAAAAATATGGTGCTAAACTGAAAAGCAATGTGTCATATCAACACTACTACAATATATCAATGCTCAAAGAAAACACCATGAGATATGAGTGTTGGGCATCAGTCTTTTATCTTTTATCAACTCACAAGAGGAAATTTCAAAATAACTGATATTAGAGATTTGCCATTCATTATACTGTATGTCCATTACGCTATTTATAAAGTCAAAAGGGTATAGTGCTAAAGAAAGAAGGGAGACAGAAATGAATATTTGCAAACTGCACCAAACTTGGGGTTGTTTATAGAGGAGTGAGGTTTTTGCATTTGACAAAGACCAACCTGAACCATATTGGTCAACATTCACAAGGATGTCTTCAGTAATACATTAGTGTTAAAATATTTCTAAGAGTTGCTATTCTTAGAATGATTTTAGTCCAATTAAATCAGTTACTTAAATATTTTTCTTCCTTTTGTATGTTTGAGACATGTTTGCTCATGTGCTGTCATGTAGAACAATTTCAGTGTACTTAAAATCTGTGTGACTCAGCGATAAAGTACTGTATAACCTCTGTGCTTGTCCTTTGTGTAGGAGCAAAATTTACCTTGTATGTTTAAAGAATTATTAAATGCTGATGGCACAATGGAAATTAATTTCACATCAGGAATTTTGGTGAAGACATTGATATCAGGTGAAGAAGGAATTTGACTTTATGAAAATGACCTTTGACACTGCATTTTTTATTATCGGAAATAAACGAAGCTGCCTCAGGCAACAGTGAAATCAACTACTGCTTTCTTATTCCAGACTGAGTTGTGTTCTTCAATTTATTTTTTGCTTCTTTTTGTTGTGCTTCAAGAGGGAATTATATTCTCAGGCTGATGTAGGATGTGTTTTGCTTCTTTCAAAGATGTATATTTTATCAACTCAGAAGACTTTACCTATAAACTATGCACATACATACACACACATTTTATATGTGCATGTGTGAAGATATCTTTTTTTAATACATCATTATAAAATATGTATAGTACATTCAAACAAACCTGCTTAGCTTTTTAATTTAATATTAAAGCCAGATGTTTCTTTATAATTTACTTTGTTGTAGAGGAAGAGTCTTTTTTCCTTTGAAGGACATTATTTTTTGCCTGTCCACATAGACAAAATCCACTTCAAATCTAACATGGAGATACTTTTATTACTTCCCCCCCCCCCCATTCTTTTTCATTGATATGTTTATACTAAGTTCAGAAGTAGTAACTTATGTAAAAAGTAGATTTCTGTAAATATATTTATATGCAATTTAATATGTTTGTGCAGAAATTAAAGTTTACTTCTCTGAGAATACAAAACTATTGATAATTACATGGTTTCTATGTCCAAAACAGCCTCCAAGCATCAGATCCCTGAAGAAACCTCCTTGACTCTACTTTTTGTATTGTACTTTCAGTAGGTTGAAGTCCTGCACAAGGATAAAGTCTAGCCATTGTGAGATTTCTCCCAGTTGCTTACAGAAAATTTCATTTGCCTTTTCTTCTTGGTTGAGTGGCCTATAACAGACTCCTACCATGATATTTGTCTTGTTGGCCTTCCCCCCGACTCTTATCCATAAGCGCTCAACCCTCTCATCACTGTCATTGAACTCTAGACACTCAAGGGGTTGTATTTGCAGCTATATCATTACTATTACATGTAATCACAGTCTAGGGGGTGTGTATCTCACTGATTTCATTAAACTAATAGGGAAATTAAAAATTATTCTTGTTGTCAATGCAAAAATGGACACATGTAAACCTCCACCTATTAGTTTCAGCATTGGATGTGCTGAAAACTATAGAAAAATAAATTTTGTCAGTGAACATAGATGAGAAGAGCAAATGCAGAGCTAGTTCAAAGCAAGGCTTAGTTTGTGTTCTTTTTTCTCATGGTCTGAAACTTGCAGGGTATTACAGGATAGCTATGGTTTTGACAAAGTTTAAACTAATGTCTACTCGTTGAAGATGAACTTTTCTAAAGATCTATAGCAAAACAAACATTCATAGCTGCTCCAGTCATGTTTTTCTGTGTGTATGTATATAGTGTACAGTCTGTGTATAGTTTACATATACTGTAAACAAGAAATAGAATGTATTTTGGCTGCTTATGAAGAGTGATATCATTGGCCAACTCCTAACCACTCTTTCTTTAAAACAGTTTGTGAACATCAAATAGAATAGGATTGCCAAAATAATTTAGTAGTAATATGCTTTTATTAGTGCTCATAAAAGTCCAAATTGCTTCATTTCATCAGAGGAAAAAAAGAAAAGTGAAATAACATTCTAAGTGGAATGAAGTATATTTGTGGATAATATATAAAGCTGAAGATTAGGAAGTGCCATGCACACAAGTTTGAATCCATAATTTTATCTATTGGTAAGAGATATTAAGAAATAAAACATGACCGATATTCATTTTTTAAATTAAAATCAAATATTTGTGCTAGCTGACCAAGAAGTTTTAATTTCATATTTTAAAGACAATAATAAAGACTTGAGAAGATAACTATTAAAAAAAAAAATCTAATAGACTTACCATTAGCATATTTAGATGAATACTGACAAAGAATAGTCTTTGTAACAGAAAAATAAAAAGCCACAACTTCATAAATTTTGGTAGCAGTGTTTAGAATGCTTTGTAATCTTTGCAATACTGGGATTTTGTTTTCAGATAATTCTGTTCTTCTTTCTAGGGCTTTTTTTCCTTTACATAAATCTAAAGGGACTAAATCAAGATTTGGGTTTAAATATTTAAATGTTATGAATCATACAATTTTTTCTCTCTATAAGACAAGTAATTTCTACTATGTCTAACATTCTATTATGTTTTATTTAGGTGCTATTTCTTAGTAATATGTAAAACTGCGTTTTATAAGACTACAGAATTATGAGGCATTTAGCTTCCTTTAAAAAAATATACCCAAAATTATTTGCATACAATACTGAAAAAGTCAATATAATTAAAAGCTAAAGAATACCTTAAATAAAAATCAGATTCTGATTGATAGCATCATTGTTCGGCTTGAACTGTTTAAACACCCTAAGCTGTCATCTCCTCATGATGTTTGCTGTACAAACATAGTCTAATGGATTATTCCTATCTCTGAAATAATGGTAAGTATTGCCAAATACATGTGAATATACTCCCTTTTCTAAAATATAACAACAGAGGCTGACACGAAATATCACTTTTTAGATGCTGAGAATCTGATGACTTCATCCACAACACACTGCACAGTGCCTCCCTTATTAACAAAGCAATCTGGGAACAATTGAGAAATCTCTTAAAGCAAGGCTGATTAATTGAAATATGTGACAATAAATGTCCCTGTCCTATTGCAATCATTCTGTTCTATATTACATAAAAGATTACTTCCAAACAATCTCTGTGTTACAGGCATACATTTAGTAATACAATATCCATTATAACTTTTGTTATACATTGGAGAGTTCTATAGAGTGGTGAAATTTTAGGGGGAAAATATAATACTGCCTTTTTTTGGAAAAGAAATAATCTATTAGTTGCAAAATGTTCAGTGGTAAAATAGTCTGATCTGAAAGATAAACAGAGATGGGTACCTAGAGATGAAAATACCAGAAGTGAAAGCAGCAGTGGGTCACTTAAAATGTGAGAACCCAGACATTGCTTCAGCTATGTGTCATGTGGGGGAAACTCAGTTGCTGCAGGACTTGAGTGATATCTATAAGGATGTCTAAAATCACCATTTGAGTCTGGATTTTGTTTAAACTGCGCAAAACAAATGAGTTCCAGTAAATAGCATCACTGTGTCCCATAGATTTTACACTAGTTTTGCAAACTCTCAGGGCTGAAATTAGTTATGTGGAATCTGTGTTTACATTTTTTTACCTGACTGCTGCTTTGTTTTACTTAGTTTAATTGCTACAACCTTTTTTTTTCTTTTTTCTNTTCCTTGCTGCTTCTTTGTTTTACTTAGTTTAACTGCTACAACCTTTTTTTTTTTTTTTTTTTTTTTTTTTTTTTTTTTTTTTTTCTAATCAGGTGTTTGTGGCTAATTTGTTTTCCATATTATTGGGTATTAAACCCATGGGTTTGTACAGAAAGAAGGAAATGGGCCAGCAATTCACACTAGTAAATAAATTAAATGAGACTTGGGCCACATGGATTGTATTTTAGGCTTATTTTTTATCTATGAAAATGTGAACAGTAGGTAAAGGTGCATAAGTTAAATTTCAGCTGCGGGATATTCTGTACAAAACAAAAATGGTGGCTGGAGGCTGTGAAAGCAAGTCAGAAGAGAAGACCCCAGACTTTGCAGAGATGATTGAATGAGCAGTAGTGCCATCAGGAAATCAGGTGACCTATAGAGAATATAAAACCTAGTAACAATCAACAGCCAGGTTGCCGCTTCATAGGCACCCATCTTGACCTCTCACCACTACTGCATATTAAGTTACCCGCAGTCTCCTCCAGGCTGAAAAAGGCAAGTGACCTCAGCTGCTCCTCATATGGGTTCCCCTTCTAAACTCCTCATCATCTTCACAGACGTCTTTTGGATGGTCTCTAAAAGCTTTATATCTTATATTGTAGCACCCAAAACTGTGCAGTGGGCTCAAGGTGAGGCTGCACCAGTGAGTGAAGAGTGGGACAATCACCTCCCTCGGCTGGCAATGTTAGGAGTAAGTGCTTGCTTTATATGTAAGGAATGTTT
Source organism: Hippolais icterina (assembly GCA_013400075.1). Classification (NCBI taxonomy): domain Eukaryota; kingdom Metazoa; phylum Chordata; class Aves; order Passeriformes; family Sylviidae; genus Hippolais; species Hippolais icterina. Next base: position 69,828 of record VWYN01003340.1, read on the forward strand.
GCTGTTTATCCATGAGGACAATACTGAGAGTAAAATAAATAAATAAACCCAAAAATTTCTGACATGCACATATCCCACCTGCACAAACACAAGCCCCCTAGCCCAGCCTTGGGAGTTTCCTCCAGCAGAAGTCATGGCTACTCCAGCTTTGTGTGCCTCCTGCTGCTTCTGATCCTGTGCTAACACACCCACTGTCACAGTACAGCTACTCTGTAGCTGGACAGATAAATCTGGCTATAATAAGAAACCCAATTTTGCTCTTCTAATTTGATAAACAAGTCCCTAAGTGAACCATCGTAGGATAGATTCAAACTCAGAGATCTCAACCAATCCGTTTCAATCCCAAATGCAATTATCATTGGCCAGGGAGCTGGGCTGTGTAAAGATCTAGACAAATCAGTTGTGTAAACCCAGGAAATTCCAACCCCCTATAAGAAGTTTTGAACAATAAAACATGCTGTTTGTGGAGGATGCTCGGTGAGTTTGTGACATCTCTCCAAGCAATGACCCTTAACGTAATATCCCACCACTGCCTCAGAAGGTGCCCCTGATGTGGGGTCGTTGCGTGGTGCCCCTACACTGCCAGAATCCTGTCAGGAGCAGGCTGCTACTGGTGCCCCATTGGGAGCTGCACTGCCTGTCTGCAATCAGTGTCCTGGCTCTCTATGAAAGCAGAACTTTTTCTGATCACACAAGTTTTAAAGATTGTTTGCCCAGCTCTAAAGGGGCATTTCCAGCCAAAACCGCAAAAAATGGAAACAGCTCTATGCAGAACCTTCCCCTCCCTGCCCAACACTTCAGCTTTTTGATTCTTAAAACAAGAATTGAAAATAAATTCCTTTAAGCATATTCTTGACTTCAATTCAGACCTTAAGAAAAACTACCAACTGTTACCAACTTCTGTTCATTAATCATCAGGCAATTTTCTTTGTAGGTAGCAGGCAATAGCAGGCAGATGATCACCTTGCTTTAGAAAAAATATAATATATAACTAGGGTGAAAATAAAAGTACCCTTTTCTTTTTTTCCTAGATACTGTGGCACTAACAATTTAGATTTAAAAATCATCATTTTTTAAGTTACCAGAGACTTCAGCTGAAAAAAAACCCATTGAAACAACCCTTATTAAATTAATTTAGCCTTTTCTTTTTTGCGTATTGTCTACAAATGTAAATTATGTCTTGAAATGTGGGAGCTGTATTGCAGTTAGAAAGGTTAATGCTCAAGGGCATGAAATATTTCTTAGAATTTGAAATCTATTTGCAGTTATTCAAGAATTAATTTGGGAAAATAATGTCCAGTCTGTGACTAGTCACTGGATGTGTTTAATGTTAATGGTTTGCTGTTGGGACTATTTAAATGGTCACCTTTCACATAATATTGTCTTTGTCCTCTGATGGAAGCCTTTAATCTTTATAAATGAAAAAAAATGAATCAACCCTTGGGACTTGAAGAGGTTGGACTAGGGAGTAAGACCTATGTAAAAAACACAGATTGCAAGAGATTATGCTCTAAGAGGAATTTTAGAGAATTTAATATTTTCCTGTATTCTCTCCTATCAAAAACAAAAATGTATTTTCTATAGCTAACTAAATTATTATCAAAATTAAATACAATTATGTTCCTTCATGATGGAAAAAGAACCAATAAAACAGATTTCATGACTAGTTTTTTTTTTTTCTTTTTCATGCATGGAGAACATTTTGGTTGTTCTGACCTTCAATTTACATTTAAAAATGTACAAGCAAGGTTGTTTTTTTAAAAAAAATCATTATAAAAACTACTATGGTTGACATAAAAATCATAGAATTATGAATGAATAATAGAATTACTTGGGTTGGAAAGGACCTTAAAGATCATCCAATTACAAACCCCCTGCCATGAATGGGATACTTTCCACCAGACTAGATTGCCCAGAGACTCATCCAACTTGGCTTTAAACTCTTTGAAAAATGGGGCATCCATTTGGATGTTCCACGTCTCACCATCATCACAATATTTTTTTTCCCTAATATCTAATCTAGACCTACTCTCTCACTTAAAAGCCATTTCACTCGTTCTCCTGTTACTATATACCCTTGTAATGTCACAGTTGCTGCACTTTATCAGTAATGGAGGTATTTCATCTTAAAATTGATGGCACTGGAGATCTGATTCTGACTGGACACCTTGGCATTACAGAAATACAAAAAATAATTGGTTGAGTATTATAATTTACTTAACAGCTATTTTGAAATCCTGGTTGAATGTATTTTGAATGCCTTAGATTAAGTTTTACTAGATAAAGAATTAGAGTACATTCAGAGCTTCAGATATCTTTGCATAGGAAAGAATTAATTCCTCACCTAAATAATTAAAAGGAAGGGAATATCTTTAAACCTCTTGTTGTACTTTCTTGTCATTGGAGTTGAGTATCATGTAAAATTTAGATATTCACTTAGGATTAGGATTCATCATGAATCCACATATGATGCAAAACAAAGTTTTTCCAAATACTGGTGGCAAAAGTCTGCACAGGTCTTGCAAGCAGACAGAGCTGTTGGAATTACTAATCAATGAACATTCTAAAAAATAATCAGCATCTAAAAACATACTTCAATCAAATAGAAATGCTTTCATAAATCTCCTAGCTAAACATACGTAATTGTTTTTCATGACAAAAGAACCCCACACCCCTGCCCAATTTAATTTTAATGAAGGGATTGCAGTTGCTAAAATGACATGACTGCACTGGCTGCTTTATCTAATCTGACATTGAATCCAAGGTTTACAAAGTCAACATAACTTTTAGGACATTGTGCTTACTTAACCACATTGTTTGAATGACCTGCTTCAGAAGCAGCTAAGTGAGTCAAGATTTATTAGACAATTTCAACAAAGTATACAGAAATATCTCAAAGTATTGCTTGCAAGCTTAAATGTGAAGAGAAGAGGCAAACACTTCCACAGACACTGTCTTCACCTGAGGAAATTTTTAAATAATGGATTCATGGCATTTTGGTATAAATTATGCCCTTGTGTGCTGTCAAACAATATTGATGATGTCTTTTTTTAACTTATGCTAAACTATTTTTGTCTTCTATATTGCTGAACTATTTTCTTTTCAGTCTGGCTAAATGACTAATGCATTTTATACATTAGTTTTCGTATATGAGTTATCATACTTGATATTGAAACACTGTATCATTAATATAGTATAAAGAGACTGGTTTGTCCTTGATTTTCTTGCTGAATAGCTGTTTATAGCAAAAGGAGAAAAGCTGTTTCTAAACTTTCTTCCCCTTCAAAATAAAAGAAATATCAATACATAAAAAATATTTTCTATTATATTGTTTTAACATTTATTATTTCTATCTTTTGAGTTAAAATATTCTTTAAAGACTTTAAGAGAAATGTATGAAAATAAAAGAATTAGCATAAAAGACCTAAAGTAGTATACTAAGAATTTTCATACAGTTCTTGCTTGATTATCAGGCTCCTTGAAAAGCATGAAGAACAAAAAGGATTTTAATCCAGACAATGGCCTTATACATTAACGTATGACACCATAATAGAGTTACCTTGAATCAAAAGTAAAAACTGCCTCAAAGCATTAAGGAAACTCTCCAAAATTTAATGTCAAGGTCTTATTCAAGTAAAACATTTCAGCAGGTGGAGCTAGACTGTTGGTGGAATTGCAAAAACTGCCATTATTACTACAACTACTACCATTACTACTGCTGCCGTTGTTGAGTGATAAAGATGTTTTAGGTGCTTTAATACAGGTAATATGGTGTTCTGGGAGAGTGGTGAAATTATCCAATCTGGGCCACTTGCATCCTATTTGCTATATAAATTCTGGACTCTTACACCAAAGAATGCACTTAATCCCTCACTTTCTTTTGAAAGAATTAGATTTGTGCTCATCACCAACACGAGCTTTCTCTTTTACTAGCACAATATGCCACATTACAAAACATTGTTTTATGTTATCTCCTCAGTCATTCATACAACCACTGGTATGGCATCTACAGTGGCTATTTATGCAGAAAAATAAACTGCAGAGCAACTTCAATGATATCCTTGATTACATCTGTATGCAATGAAGAAATCCTCTGGATTTCTGGAGTAATAACAAATACACCAGGAACCAGCCATGATCTGATAAATGCTTCACAAAAAAATCAATTCTTGGAACAAAATTTGGAAGGTCAAAATTGAGCAAGTCTAATAATCACATTAACTGGTTTGTTTATGTCTAGCCACAACACTTTATGACATGGGCTCTATTGACAGTCTGACACTGTTGACAAGTATCTTTTATTACAGAGTGTAAGTTTACCCAGAATTAAGAGATGCACTTGGATTCAGTGATGTATATGTCTCTCTTCTCCACGCCCATCTGTGCCACTGCTATTTAACTAGATAGAACCTAGGAAAAGAACATAAAGGAATTGAAAGGATCAATCTTAAAGTGGTTGTAAATAAAACTCCAGATATCAGGGAAAGTTTTTATTCTAAATCCATGTCTCTTTCCAAAATGTGGTTCTATTTATTATTGTGCACTATAATCTAGACCCAAGGGATAATATGGTCATATAGCAGGTGCAATGTACTAAACACTTCTAACTATAATCCATTTGAGTTAAATCTTATGTGGCCTAAATGCAAAGCCCATCTGTATAATAACTTTCTTGCAACTATGTAAAAAACTTGCAAATAAATGAACAAAGAAAATTCCAATCAACTGCTTGGAAAAGGAGAGAATTCAGCCCTACAGTATGCCATCTCTAGGAATTTTTGCAAGACATGTGAGACAGCCTTGGAGGTCACTACGAGGGTCACTGAACAAAGCAGGCAAAACAAACAAAATCAAAACCAAACCTCTGCCAGCATTATGTCCTTTTCCCCCTTTGATTTCCGATATTGGCAATGAATTCTTTTTCCTGCTTTCATAAAGGACAAGAATACTCTTCGGTTCTCTTTTGCATCATTAATCTGTAGACTAGATTATATTGTTTATAGTCTTTCAGCCTCCTCAAGTCCATTCTGATTAATAAAATTTCACAGTTTATTTCCCACCTTTTGGAATATTATATATGAACAACACTCAAGCTATTCTTAGGATACAGGAAAATGTAATAACATTAACACAGCAGGGCCAAAATTAGAGTAATGAAGGGCATTAGGTCATAATTACGCATAAGAGAACTTCCCTCCTGTTACAGGCTAGCCAAGCTTCTGATCATTATTTGGGACATTGTCAGATTTGCTACTCAGGTAGCAGATATCTTCTAGAATTTTAATGCTTGTATTAAAATTACATTATAATGAATTAGTAGTGTCTAGCATCACTTTCCTAAGGAAGATACAAGCTCAGAATGCCATAGTATTACTTCTGGCCAGATTTTGTATGCAGTTCTTAGTTTGAAAAGTGTTGGCGCCTAATTCTCAATCACATTAATTTATAAATCTTACCTCTTGTGACTGTGGAAGTTCCTTCAATATCCAAGCCCATTTTAGTCTTAACTTACTGTGAGTAATGGTTTCCAGATTTATCTGCATTTATGTCACAGTTGTAAAGGTTGTTGTCTTGGAGTCAGTCACATGAATACCATCAAGTAACAAAAGACTTTCTGAATCAACATATTAAGTGCTACATTTATAGGAAGTGACTGTATAGTCAGTCACAATTTCTTTGCAACAAAAAAAAACCCACAAAAAAACCCCAAAAACAAACAAACAAAAAGTGTTTGAACCAATAGAGTCATGTCCCTTTCTTTTCCACAATCTCACTAAAAATTCCAATTCTTTGCTTATTTAGCTTCTGCTCTTACAACTAAGACTATTTAATAGGATGTTATCACTCAACATCTGCAAATTATAGGTGCATATGCAAACACCACTTCTCTTTACACCTTACTTCCCACTTCTCCAATCTGTCTAAACTTCATAGCCAAATTTCCTCCTCCTCTCCCTCCCTTTTATCTCAATCAACTGATTTTCATCACTAATTCTTCTCCTTTTTTGGCAGCAAATACAAAGACTTTTTTCCCATATGCCAACATCTCCATCACTCTATATCTCCTACACTTCACTTTTGACCCTTAGCATATTTTCATGTCTTGCACTATTTTTTTCTGATATAAGCAGCCACAATTTTTTAAAAATAGCCGTAATCTATTTCTCATTTTCCTACCCACCATGAACAACTTTTCATATTTTTTCACTTCCTACACAGGTTTAAACAGCTGCCTCTGCAAAGCAAACTTTTTTCTTTCTGTTCAGTTTTTTGTGGGTTTTTTGGTTTGTTTTAGGTTTTGTTTTTTATTTCAGTGCTTTTGTCTCTCATTTAAATTTCTTCTTACTGTGTTGTTGTAGATATAGAATAATATTTCAGAATTGATAATTGGCAAAACTTCATAGTCTCCAACGTATATATGTGTCACATAAGTATATAGTTCTCAATAGTGCTGTTCCGTAGTGCATTTTTCTATTGTTACACTCTGTAGAACCCAGGTTACTGATTTTCTCACTGAGTTTTGTCTTTCTCTCCTATTTACCTCTTTGTTTCTATTGGCCACATTGGAACATCTAAAGTACCTCCTAAAGAATTAGTACCCAAGGCAGATAATTTGATCAGTAGTGATTTAGAAGAGCTATGGGGAAGCTGGCTAGCATAGTCAGAAGTGCCCACCAGGAGAGGTTTTTCTGATCTTCATTTTCACTGGAAATAAAAAGTTAATGTAGCATCAGTCAGTTATGATGTTAACAGATGAACACTTGACTGCATGCAGGCTGGCATACTGGGAAGGACAGAAAATATACACAACACATGGAACATCTCTAATTCCTTAGTAAACTCTCCCAATTATCCACCACTATCTCCACTAGTCTTCCACTACCCAGGTGTCTTCAAAGGCTTTGTTTTAGCACTGCTCACAGAACTAAGATGTGGATTTTTTTGTTAGTCTTTTCTTTGTGAAGTTTACTCTTAGAGGTTTTTAATTGATAACTTGAACTACATGAGAAAAAAGAACTACCTTTGATAAAGCTCAGCACTTTGCTCAGTTGAAATAGCTGCAAGAATAATGACAAATACTTGTAGTAATGTATCTCATTCAACCATTTCAGCAGAAAGGATATAATTTTACATAACTCATGAAATTTGGATTGTTGCTATTTTCTTCTTTAGAAATCAGATTTTGAAATGCAGAGAGAATATTTACCTGTTGGTTTTTGTTTTTTTTTTTCCTTTGAACCTGACAAACCCATAATACACAAAGAAGGTTTTGATAAGTAGCATTATGAGAAGTATGTGGAAAATACGCTGCGAATGGCAAACTTGGTTTATAAGACAGGGTGGCATTTTTATATTCACTAAGTCCTGGTTTTACTAGACATGCAATCTTTCTAACATATAAAAGTCTGCAGTGGTATCTGAGAATATATATCAACACTAAGTAGCTCTTACACTTTATGGTACCATAAATGTAAAAGCAGTACTGTTACACTTGAGAGTTACTTGCTTTTGTACAGCACTGACTACACAGGAATTAAATAACATTGAGCAAATAAACAAAGTGATTGAACAAAAAATACAATAAACTTGATTTATTCTGTGAAAGTGAAAAATTAAAGCCTAAGGGGTTTTTTTCCTTCTTCACTTTGATTATATTAGGTAGTTCCACATTACTGAGCTTCAATAACATCTTGGCTTCATTTTCTGTTACATTGACCATATCAGGTCCCCTGTGGTGAGTGAGAGAATCCAGAGTAAGAAAGGTGATAATAGGCTCTTGACATAAGTTTTTTGAGGGTATTTGTTTGACACTACTGAGAGGATCTAGGATATATAGGTGATACTTGCAAGTCCAAGTATACAGTGTGCAACCCTTCCACCATCAACCTTTCTGTCATTGTGTGGATGGATAGAGGAAGGAGATATGTAAGATAAATTATTAAAGTATAAAAATAAGTGGGACAGCCTCTTGGCATATGTTATCAAATATGTTTCAAATTCTTTAGTTTTTGATTTCTGAAGCCATTTGGAGGATTCCCCTCATTCATGTGAGATAAATGTGCCTTGATGATAGAATAATGGCCCATTTCCTTTTACTAACTATAGGAGAACAAGAGAGGATAAAATACCTGAAATTTAGATAGTTGAATTCAAACCAGAAAAATCAAACCTATTGTGTTTAAATTAGCTGTTTTTCTTCACTTTGCCACATCAGAAGCCGTGCAACTCTGGACCAGAGGAAAAGTATGCACAAAGACCTGTTGCCCTCCCATAGCCTTGATAAATACAAGAACAGCTCTACTCCCAGTAACATGAAGGAAGCATTTGCAGGATAACATCAACATTGCCTGCTAATATAAAGCCAATTGACAGTTATGTCCTTGTTCTGTTGATTCATTGGGAAGTCAGAAGCTTCCAACACTTACTTCACTTTAGAAAATATCTTCATGACGTCATAATAATTGACAGTTCTTAAAGCAGGAAAAGTGACAATATTATTATTATCTGAATAAATAAGACATAAAATAATCTAGATAAGATGATTAACAGGTTTAAAAGGGAATTCAGAATGCACTAGGGTGTTTTTTCATATTCACTGCTTTAATCTGAATGTCATTAATTTCAAATTAAAAATCATTTGAAACATTGGAGTGTTTGTACAAGTTTGTTTTTCATTAGATCACTAATTTCAGATGAAATCTAAAGAAAATGTAGTTATTTTAATGTGATTCAGTGTGATTTCAAGTGGGCAATAGTTTAAGAATCAATAATTTACACTATGTACTAATGTACAATATGAAATGTCACAGTAATAGCAGGCCAAATTTCATTTACTTTTCCTGTATGGCCTGTATTACGGATGCAATTGGGGTTACCTTCAGTTATTTGCCAGTCAGAGTTACTTATATTTTCCATTTTTATTCCTGTCCTTTCTTTTTCCATAAAGCCTTTTTTCTTGTCTTAAAACATCTTTTATTATCTAATCAACTAATCAGATTCACAGTGCACTAAAACCCTAAAAAAAAGGAAACCTAGTCCAACTACTGTGCAAGTCTTCCAAATGAGATGAAATCCATTGTCTGATTTAGACGGTGCTGGTTTGAAAGCAAAACCAGTGAGAGACTCCAAGTCAGAAATACAATTTAATAGGAAGAAAAGAGAAACAAACAAACAAACAAAAGTAAAATAAAATAAATGGAATAGTACAAAAAACCACTGACAGAGTCAGAATACAACCTGACACCCTGTTAGTTAGAGTGGTAGTGGTGGTCCAGATGAAATGGTCCTGTCAACACAGTGATCCTGTAGAAAGGTCTGGTAGCTCTTGTCCTCTGGGAGTCCAGTGGGTAAGGCTGCCTGTGCTGTCCCAAATCCCAGATTACATCCATGTGGGAATGCTTGGCTCCTCCCCCTGGGCGGAGCATCTCACAATGGGATGATCTCATTCTATGAGTCATGCAGTGGGTCCTTGATGGCCCATTAAACAGAGAGAGCTCATGGAGGCAGTTATCTATGAGCCATTCAGCAAAGCATTGATGGGCCCATGAAAGAAGATAAGGGAAACACTGCCCCACCTGGTTTCAACAGCTCAAGAAGATGGTGATAGAACACATACTTTGGGCACATCTTACGTTTTAACCTAGGACATAGACATAATTGGACCTGGGTACAGATAGGTCCAAAATTTTTTGACTAAACAGATATTATCACAAGAATTTATAAAAATAAGAAACTTGACAGAGGACGAATCTTCAGTATAAGGTAAATTTAAAATCTGATAGCTGTCTAATCAAAGTAAGGTATAAAAATGGCTCTAGGTTTGAACCAGAGGGATGATCCACTTTATCACATGATGATTTTTAAAGAAGAGACTACTTTTACACTTTTATTATTTGGTCAGAAAGTCAAACAAATTAAACCACAAAATCATGGATATTGCAAGGGACGTCCAGAGGTCATGCTCTCCTATTTCCTGCTCAGAAGGGCCAACTCAATCTGGATGATCAGGTCCATGTCCAGTCAGGTTGGAATATCTCTAAGAATGCCAACTCCAAAATGTCTGGGGGAAATTGTGTTTGAGAATGAGTGCAACATTGACCATAAGAAGATAAATATTTATTTCATAGTTTGTCCTTAGATCTATATTTATTTTGATGAATCACAGAGTCCTTGTTTAGATAGAAAAAAAAAAGTTTGTTAGCATATGCTAGCCAATAGGTATTTTTCAAAATACAGTGTGAATGCTAATATTTGCGATATTGGTCAAACAGAAGCCAAGGTTTAAAAGAGAAAATTTATTTTGAAGAAAGACACTGCTTGATATCATTACTTAAATATCTGTCTTAGATTTCAATGGGGATATAATTCATTGTTCTGAGGTGACTGTGAAATATCACCAGACCATCACTGTAGAGAGAAAGGTGCCTCTGAATATCCACTGCTCACTCTAATTGAATAATGCACTTCTAATTTGTCTGTCCTCTTTCTGCTTCCCTGCACCACACACAGTTCAAATGAAAGAGTGGAGAACAGTGTTGTGTATGGCTTAATGCACAATTTAAGTCAAGGAGTCTTCTACCTGTGTCTCTTGTTCCTCAGGAAAATTGATAATTTCCTGTGCAATTCATCGTGTATGGACTCTTCAAATTATTTCAATCTTTATTAATGCTGGGAATGCCATTGATATCTCAGAATTTTTTAGGGCAACCTAAATTCATCCTAATGCTTTTCACAATGAAGCTGTAGACAGCAGGTAGATGATCATCAAAATCTCAGAAAAAGGGTTTCTGAACACTTGTGAACTTCAGCTTGTATGCCCACAGAATGTGAGAGTTGAAAGTGATGTTCCTTATTGTGGTGTGGTGTTTTTTTATGTTCCTTTGCTTTGTAAAAGGCTCTGTAATTCCCTTTCTTTTGTATTGTAACTTTGAATGCCCCTAATGGTTTATTCCAACTCCACCATAGCTGGTTCATCCCTCATTCTCCTCTCCTACACCTCCTTGTCACTCTGCCTTCATGCCTGCCTTTATCCCCACCTATTAGCTGTCAATCCTTTCCTGACCCTACCCTTGAGTACAGAAGCTTCTGTCTCATTCGACTGGTTTAGTTAAAGTTGTATCATCCCTCTGTTTTCCCTGATTGGTTTGAGCTTTGTCACCCCATATTATACTCCACCTCGATTGCTGTGTTATTGGCTCCTGACCCCAAAATCCTCCCTTTCCCCTGCCCCTTAAAAACCACAGCACAGCCTTTCTTCAGGGTCCTTGCTCCTGCTCTTAGTTTGAAGGTATGTTATGTTTTGTGTTTCTCCAATAAATGATTTTCGGACTTGCAAGCAAGGCCCACTTTGTTCCTATTGTGCATCGATCCCTTGGCGACTGCTTGGGAATCCTAGGGCTCTGGGGGTAGTGTCACACCCCAGCTCATACCATTGGAGCACCCTAGGCACGCTGCCTTACCACCAAGAAAATGTGCCCAGACATGACTGTTCCTAATAGGTTAAGGAATGCCTGTTCAGCAGTAAAGACATAAAAGAGTTTTTGCAATCAAGCTGATGGTGCATTTTTGTTTTCTAGTCCTTAGTTTTGGTAGGATCTAGATGGACTGAATCTATTTTAATGAATTTAATAATACTTAAAAGTTTAGCTTTGTTAAGATTTAAATTGTTAAATGTCACTGTTCTCAGGTTAGGTTAAAACCCTGAAGCTATTCTTCTTTGCACCCTAAATTCTACTCTAGTCTGTATATTTACTGATAGTCTCTATTAGCTCTTGAGCCTTATTGCTCTGTTGTAGTGTGCCCTAACTCTCACTTTCATATACTCTCAACTCTGTAACTTCTTTCAAAGTCACTCAAATCTCCTTGTTGTTAAGAAGAGAAAGGAGGAAAGGTGAAAAAAAAAAATTCAATTTAAAATTAGGTATATAGATGATTATTATTATTTCAGTCTTTGATGTCACTCTAGATCCTGAAAAAATGGTGAATTTTTAAAGTTAAAAATAAAATGAACTCTAGCTATTCTTTAACTGAAAAGAGACCAAATTTTTCAATGCTCACTTTACATACAAATATTGCAAGTGCTTCTCACTGTGTTAATATGTGGGAATATGTGTACTTATCCACACATATGTACGTATGTATATGTATGAATGAGAAATGCCAAGTTGAATTTCCTTGGTGAATAAAATCTGGTTCTGCTAATAGGTAGAGGATCAGGAGGAATATATTCAGAAGGTAGAAAACATGGTGTCCTAGGGTTACATTTTGATACCTCTATCCCCCATTATCTCTTCTATTTATGCTGTATGTTAACTTTTGTGCCTTTAACACTAAGTAACCCTTGATAAGTAACAGCTGTGTTAATTAACCACTACAGCCTTGCCCCTGATGAGTAACAGCTATATCCAATAAGGATGAGTGAGATAAAAGAGGGATAGCTGGTAAAGGGAGAATGGTCATGGAGGAGAAACCTTGAGGAGCACGAAGCAGAGACTCATGAAGTAGGATCCTGGAGAGAGAGAATCACTGCTGTGAGACCAGTTCCAAGAGTGAAAGGGGAGAAAGAAGATGCTCAGAGTTTGTTTTGAAAACGGCGTTCCCTCCTCTGCATTCCTGCTCCTGGACTGTGCTCATCTGAGACCTGCCCTGGACTGTAAATCCTGAGACACCCAGATCTCACACCTGCACCCCCAGGGCCCAGGATGGAATTTTCCAGCACCAGAGGAACTGATAAGAGGCTGAGCTACCCACAGCAAGGAATTTCTGAATTTACCATCTCACTTCAGAGCAATGAGAGGTCCTGTTGTTTCATATTATTAATTTTTTTTTGCTTGTGGTCATTTTATTTTTAAATAAATAGTTTTTTCCTGCTTTCCTCAAAGGAAATTCTTTTTTCTGGACTGGTTGGGGGAGGAGCCTTTTAGGTTTGCTTTGCAGAGGGACCCTATTCAGGGGTTCCCTCACAAATTTGCCCTAAACTAGGACTTATGGGAAGATTGCTATTGAGGTCTGAAAATCATAACATTAAAGGGGTCATTTTTTTCTAGAAGAGCAGATAGGAACATACTAGTAAACTTTAAAGATATGCAGGATGCTAGCTTAGCCTCTAAAGCGAATTTTTCAAAAAATATAGGAGGCCCTATGCAGCAGTACATCACCATTTTCTTTGTACACTGCAGTAAAAATAATAATAGCATTAAAAGTTAGATTCTTTCAGTGCATCAAGTCTTAAATCTCACAAGGGCATAGACATCAAACTGTCAGTGTAAGTGGGGGAAAAAAAAGTTAAAAAATAGAAGTTTACAAAATGTATATCTAAGAGAGGAAAATACAAATCTGATTTCATAATGCTGTTGCCCAGAGATTTCCATCTTAGAATTTATATCCCCTTTCAGTGTTGTCTTGGAATAGTATTTTATTTATAAACCACTCATCTGCATATGCATTTTTTTTGTTGGTAAGTCTGCTTCTCTCAGTCTTACTTTGTTACTGTATCTGATTTCACACATAGAAGTAACAGAGCATCTGGGACATTGGGAGAGAAACACTGAACATCTTGGACAAGGGGATACCTATCTTTAAGAAATGTGACATTTGCTATGTGGCTGTGCAACTCAGTGAATGCTTGACACATACAAAATTTCTATTCTGTAACAGATTTGTATGTTTTATTCTGATGCAACATTTCACAGTAAAGGCAACAATTTTTAATTAAGCAATTCACAGTCTTCTGAAGATGCATAATAGTTGTCAGATGAAGGCAGCTATTTGTCATTTGGCTCTACTAGGCTTTCTTATATAGCTCATGTTTATACTCAGCTCCCAGATTTAATTGGGTTTTTTAAAGTATTGGCATGTAGTTTTGGAGGAATACCTCAATTTCAACAGAAAACCGAGAAGATCACTGAAAGTGTTTTTGCTTACCTTTGGTTCATGTTCCTTAGGATGAGTTAAGAGTTTTGCCACACAAGTTTGTCAGTGTCAATATCATCTTACTTTTCACTCAAAACATCAAAAGATAGTGTAAATACAATCAATCCATCTACAGGCTTAATGCTAGCTGAAACACACAATATCTCCTAGAAATAACATTTTTTAAAAAAAACTTTATGATGGTAAGTTATAACTATAATATCTATCAACAACTTTTATGAAAGAAAATTTTCAGGAAAGAGATTAGCCTATTTTCAGCTTTAACCACATAAATTATATTTTAGCATATTGGAAGCACATTTCTGTGCATTGTTCTCCTGTTGATGTGTTTATGTTTATTATTAGAACTAATATTTAACAGATTTTAACAATGACTTTTCAGGTTTCATCCTTTTGTGTTAAAAAATTAAAAGTATACTGGTGCTAAGGGAAATCTTCACATAATTATCAAAATGAAGCCTAGTAGGACATTGCTTGAGCTGCAAGGTTGGTTGGTTTTATATGCTATGTACTTTCCCCATCGTGTGGTCTTTCTGCAACAAAGGTAGATAATATTTTAAGCACTATTTTGAATTACATTTCAGCTCTCACCTTTTTAGGGTTTTCATTTTATCAATAAATTTAAGTACTTAAGAAAATGAAAATGTAGAGTTCTGAAGACCAGTGAGCAACAGACCATGTATTCTACTTTTACTTTATTACTAATCATTCATACAAATGATAAGACTGCAACGTGTGCCTTTGTTATTGAATCAATTCAGAAAAAAAAGTAAATAAATAAATACCTTTGATCCTTCCCTCATTAGAGCAATTTCCTTACTACTGTCCTATATTCAGATTTAGAGAAAAAGATTCAGAATGCATGCTTTATGGTACTGATAAAAAGGTAAGATAATTGGGGTGTTGGCATCCAGAACTATAGGCATGTCATGCCTCAAGAGTCTTGACTGGAAGTATGCTACTTTTCATACTTTTAGGTTCTCTGGTACCACATTATATAAATTCATACTAAGCTGGGGATAAAGCAATTTCCATTGATGTTTGTATTTAAGTAGTCCTAAAGTCATGCTACTGTTTGCCAAGAAGTATTCAAAATATTTTAAGTTCATAGAGATTTTAGTCTCCCAGAAGATTGTTTATTCAGTCATATATCATCCATTACAGTTTAAGGTTGTCTTCAAGGTAAAAAATTCAACAAGCTTATATTAATAATTTGAAAATATGCTGGTGAAATTATGCAATATTTAATATTGTAACGGTATTATTAATGATTTATATTTAACTTAACAGATCCTTGCATCATGTGTAAAACTTAAATATTTAAACATAATGAAAAAAAACAAATTACACAAAGAAAATTTCCCAAAGATACCAAACTGTTTGATTTACATGTATATGAAGTTAAATTAAAGGTACATGAACAACTTTGTGGCTATTATGAATAGTTCTATAAATTATAAACAGGATAAAAAAGAAGCAAATATTAAAATAGAAGCAAAATTCTCAGTATTGAAAAGAAAAACTCTGCTTATCTTGTTGAAAGACTTGTTTTCCTAATCTTTATTTACCTTTTTTTCTGGCATAGCTCCAATGTGTTAGGTGGAATTTAGGCACTTAAATACAGATTTAGGTTACAGCAAATCTCTGTGAAAATAAGCAGCAGTTGCTTGACTTTGAAGTCCTCTGGGATCAAGACTTATATTTCTGTCCCTGTGCAATACTTCTGTGTTTTGAATATTTCTTTTTCTCCCTTATGTTGTACTTAGCTTCAGCTATCCAACATTGAGTTCATTTCCCAGTAAATGCACGCACCAAGAAGAATTATGACTAAACATAGTTAGAGACTCTTGCTTTTTGAAAAGCTACTGATGACTCCTGCTCTTTTTATGGAATATATTCATGGACCAAATATCCACTTAGAGAATAAGAGACCTGTAAGAGTCCAAATTTGCATGACATTATTCTATAATCATCATTCTGTGAACTTCTCTGTCATTATGTCACTCTACATTTTTATTGCAGCTATGAAACATTGAAAAAGAAATTCAAAATTCCTCATGGTAAAAGACAGTGCAGAGAAAAGGACTTGTCTCTGTAATTCAGGAAAGAAGCCTAGGAGAAGAAAAGAACAGGTCCTGACTTTGTCACTCTTTCCAGTACACTTAATAGATTCTGATTTATTTTCTATGCTTAAAATTATTATACTGCAGATATAATTTATTCCTTTATATATTTCTGCAGATTCCAATATGTCAACATCTCCAGCTTCACAGCTACTAGGCATCTTCAGCATATTGCTTGGTATTTTTTGTGCCTATCAAAGACACATATAGCGTTGTCCAGCAGAAATATATTTCTAATTTTACCAGATACATTGGAACACATCCAGAAAATGCCATTGGATACAATTGATGCCTCAGTTTATGTAGAAAAGGACTAGTTTACACTCTGAGGAATAATTTTAGCACAGACATGCAGCTGATACTTTGGGACTGTACAGAAATATGTACTTACTAGCAACAATGCATAGTTTCTTAAACATAAACAGGGCTGGTTGTGGGACAATCCAGCTGTCCATCTCTGTCAAAACCAAAACTATTCTGGCTTTTCGTATAACCACATTTTCACACTCCTAGGCCTTCAATTCATCCTGACAATTAAAAATGTATTTGTTTTTCTGACAAATTTAAAAAAAAAAAAAACAAAAAACAAAACAAAAACCCAAAAAAACCCACACACTGCTTCCTCTGTACTTAATGGGAAAAGACAAACATTTCACAGAGTAGCTGAGCTCATTAGTTTCTCCTAGGTAAAGAATATCAAAATCAAATTGAGGTATTTAGTTTAGATGAATATTTTGAAGGAGTGTTCAGGTTTAAATAAACAAAACTATTTTCATGGATAATTACAGTTTTCCCCTGTTGATAATGCATTTAACTGAATTTTTGAGTCATATATTCTCTGTGTTTTAGCTAGTTCCACTTGGCAGATCAGGCAGCAATTTTTTTTTTTTTTTTTAATATATTATGGTTTGTGTTATATGTTATATTATTTTAGTTTTTATCTTCCTGACGTCCAAAATTAGGTTTTGATTTTCAGAAGTGAAATACTTGCTGTACTTATATTGAAACCCTGACTTTAGAACCGAATTTTAGGATGGTTCCTACCAGGATCTTAAATCAGTAATTATTAAGATATTATATCTGCAAGTACAGATTGGTTGTTTACATATCAGCATACCTATTCCCCCGGATTGTGAAGTTTGAAGTCCAGGCTGGTGATTCTTGACTAGACAATTGTGGTTATAAACTGCATGATTTCGAGGCTCAGAATGTTGATAGCACCTTTCACAACTAGGATGATTTAATTAAGGCAAATAAGTACAGGAATAAGTCCAAGATTTTCAAAGGTTTTGGCTGATTATAGAATTGCCTATGCTGTGAGGCTTCAGCTGCATCTGGTAGGAGTTATTTGCTTTCATTGAAGCAATAAATATTGTAAAGCTGTAAATATCACTAATGTGATAAAAATCCTGATCTTAGACATTCAGGTATTCTACTAATATAGGTTATTTTAATAGCACTAAGCTCCAAAGTCCATAGAATCCTTATGCTGGGCATTTTTCAAATCCAAGACATTTTTCTGATCCAAGAAAAGACACACAAAGAAATCGTGTTGCACCTACATTGTTACATCTGTTGGATCAACACAGAACTTGAAAGCATTTAGATATTTATTAACCATACAGAGATTAGACATAAAGTTTGAGTTGATTGCAAGCTAGTCGATTGTGAACTTTAGAACCTAACTTATTACCTTTATTCTGACGTCTTGTTTTTTAGGTGAAGAGAAGCAACAAAGAGTTATGGAAAATTTTGGGGTTGAAAAATTCTCAAAGTTCTAGACTTTTACAAAGTGTTTCTTATAAGAACAACTGAAAAAAAAAAAAGGAATAGCAAAAGAATACATTCTTTCATGGAAAAAAAATATTCCATAAGAACTGTATTTCATTAAATACTATCTGAACAAAAAAACCCAACCAACCAAATAAACCTAACTCTGACCTAAAAGTCAAATTTGAGATATGTTTATGGAAAGTTTCATACTATTTCTGAAGGGGTTGAATTTTTCATAACACAATACTGGCTTCCCACTTAATTAAAATCCAGAGTTAAGTTGCTGCTTTTTTCACAGAATTTGGTGTTTTGCTGGCATAAAAGACCTGACAGCATAAGCAATCAATGCACTTTATATAGGGGAACTGAAACCTCCAGAGTGTGTGTTTTTGTATGCTGAAATGGGATTGTTTCAAACAATCAGACTGTGGGGAAGCTGAACCATTTGGCTCATTTCATATCTGCTTCAGCATTATTCTGTGCTTTCTGCTCAAATCCTTACTGTGAGCCAAATTGTTGCTGTGTCAGGTCCAAGAGTAAACATTTTCTCTTCAGGACACTTCAGCTGCCGATCCAGCACAGAGGTGTTGTTCCATTCTCTTCCCTTGTGGGCATGCTGATGCCAGAGGAGAGCTGAGAGAGGAGCTGGTCCATGTTAATGGTCCATTGAGCACGTGTACCCAGCACAAATGAAAACAGCAACCAGCTCATGCTCCTGCAGCATGGCCCTTCCTATAGCAGCTTCATGTGGTGGGCACTTCTGGCAATGCCGAGCAGTGATGAACCCAAAGGAGAGACCGGCAGGCCTTATCAATCATAAATTTATAAAGGAAGAATAAAAAGACAAGGAATGAAGGGGAAAATGTGTGTCATTTTAAATATTCCTTGATACTTCCTCTTTTCCTAATTATTTTATCATAAACTCATAGAATGGTTTGGGTCAAAAGGGACCTTTAAAATCCACATACTCCAACCTCACCTGCTATGATCAGGGACATCTTCAACTGGATCAGATTGTTCAGAGCCCATTCTATCCTAATCTTGAATGTTTCTTGGGACAGGGCAGTTGTATTTGGACTATGTCAGCTCCTGATTGAAACTTAATCTTATTAAAAATGGCTATTAATGAAAACATTTTCATTTAAATCTGCCTCATATAAGCTTCTCACATTTGATACACCTGAAAGTCCTTATTGTATACATTTCACTGACACTGAAAAAGCAAGATATTTTTTAATTCTACCAAGATATACCAGGAAACAGAATTATTTGTGGATCAAACAACTGCAGACAAACCCTAGGAGCTGCAACCAATTAATTTGACTGGTGTTTCTTTTGCATCCTTTAGTTTCTTGGTAGTCAGAAGTTTTCTATCTCCCATGACTTAATAATTTTCTTGTCAGATATTTGTGCTGCAACAACTATGATTAATGTAGATTCTAAAAAGAACGTTTGATAAGTAATCATCAGTCTTCCCTACTGTGATGTCCAATCTCTATGGCATAAGGGATTCATATTCATATTGGGAATTTATATTAATTTTCAAAATACAGTCCAGTCACAAAAAACCAAAATTAAAGGAGCTACAAATACACCATGAGTTCCAAGAAAAGGCAAGAACATTTGTGCTTATGTTGGCATTTTGCCTGAAAAGTTGAAGAGTGAATTTATCAAAAGCTATGTCCTGGCCAAGCACAGAGACGTAATTGAGAAGGAGTGTTTAGAGAATATAATCTGCCACTTTCCTTCTGGTGGCTGTAAAGGTACAGCAAGGTGCTAACCATAAATAGCCTGTTAACATCTAACAACCATTTACAGAATCCCATGTGAATTTGTGAAGGATCTGACCTGACATTTTCCCTAACAATTACCATTCAACTATAAAAATAATTTTAGGTGACAGCCTTCTGACTGCCACAGGCTCTCAGAGGAGCATGAACTGGATCCAGATTCTATGCCAGTTTAGAATTCTCACCCACTGGTGCTTTGCTGTAAACCTCTAGTGGAACTGGCTGCTTGCCTGCTTGCCATCCCAATGAGGACTTGTGTTCATAAATTCAAAATTCTAGCTCTCACAGCTTGCTGGAATTACCACAGTCACCCTGTTTTCAGTCAGAAAATTCATACTCATACTGAGTCCTTCTGAAAATAAAATTCAATATTTGTAAATTTCTATGTACTTGGACAATTAAATACATCTCCTGATGATGTGTCCAACTGTGAAGATCTGGCAGTTTTCTAAATGCTGCCTCCAAATTGTCAGGATTACCAGAAAAGGCATGGTTGGAGAATGCCTGGATTTTAAAATGAATAGATATGGAATTTGTGAAGATGTTGTTTCATAGATTTAAAATGAGAGGACTGTGGAACAAAAGGACTATGACTTCTTTTGACTGACTTTAAACAGATGTGGATACAGTCTTCTACATGTGCAATGACTCCCATCAGTGCAGCTACAAATCTTTCCTGGGATTCTGCTGAGTGGCCACCTGATTTTTTCCACAACAGATTTCAGCCAGGCTCTGAAAGCTGAGAACTAGAGATTGCTACAAGGCAATCCTAATCCCAGTCCATTTATAAAAAGCAGTCAATGGATATTTTAGTGTACTCTTGTATAATTTATATACATTTATTTATATCTTAATTTGTACGTTTTATGGTCATTAGCTTTATTTAATTAGATTCATTGTGAAAAACCCAAACCAATGCCTACTGAACAGTATTATTGGGGCAGCTCTTTACACTTGAGTGCTGCCAGAAACCATTCTGCCAATAAACTTGTATAGCTTGGTATCATAAAATGTTCAAATATGTAAATAAAAATAGCCCTGTGCCTTCATTTTTTTGGTGTTCTATTCTGACAGTTTCAATCAAATATTACTTGTTAAGTATTTTCTGGGCAATTGTCCATATTCAAGGCAGAGACACCAAAATTTTCCTATTTTTTTTAGGTGTGTTTACCTGCAACAAGACAACCTTGGCTAGGTATTTCATNAAAATGTCATTCCACAATATTGATTAGCCTCAGAAAAATACATGCAAGGGCTTACTATTATTTTCTCACCCCTTAAATCTCAAGCAGCTGAAGAAGAAACTTATTTTGAACAGTTAAATGGATGCAAAGCGAATTTTGATTCACTGACTTACTGTATATCTGTAGTGCTCAACATTATTTTTGAAGCCAAAGAGGTAGTTTCTAACAGCATTTTAATATATTGAGTATTTTAATAGATAAAAGGTTACTTTACTCATCTGACACTGCAATAACTATTTACACAGAAAACAGAGATAATAGATATAGAACAATGGTATTTTTTAGATATTAACATGAGGGGAAGAGAAGGTGTAAAAAAAAAAATTAAATATCAACAGTGTCTGCCACAGTATTACTTATAAGAATAGTCACCTCTGTCTCACTTTTTTCTTTGGCTTCCACTTGCCTTCCTGCAACAGCTGTGAGTGATAGTAGTACCAAGACTACTACTATACTTTTTTTTCTATTTGGTACTTGCTATGCAATCTGTAGGGATTTATTGATTTGTAGGATGGGGTGTCAGATCACCTTGCAGGGAGAATATAGAAATGAAGGTGGACTTAAAACACTGTTGTCTATAATCCTGTGTGCATGCTGTGAAGTTCTTTGTGCATCTCTTAGACTGAGGTCTCAACAAAACCATTTTCTGCTTAGCAGCCTAGGGAATCATTACTATAAAAGAGCTTGCCTTCTATTTCTCTCAGGCTTTTTTCTTACAGGGTGCACATTTGTTCTTATCCCTTTTTTGGCTTGCTGAAGTCCCAGGCTATACAAGAAATGACCACTTCTCCTTAACCCTGTCAGTAAAGTTAGTAGGCTTTGCTAAATCTGTCAGAAAAGCACACTCTCATCCTGACAGAGAGCTCTTCTCCCAAGGGAACCTCCTTTAGCTTTAGTCTGTGGTGCACTTGTAGAAAATGGTATATAAAAGTGCCTATGAAGATAAGTCAATTTATTCTTAAAAACCTTCAGCCTTGAAATATAATTATAAAATTATTATTCTCAAACCCTAATATTTTTATATGCATTCCCATGACTGTAAATACAGTTTATATGTGCTATATTTCTCTGTTTTTTTCACTACTGTCTGATACATTGTTTGAATTATTGTCTCTGCAGTGAGGAAGAATATTTCCTTATGATTTTGATAGAAAGAGACAGAAGAGAAAAGGAGGATACTGAAGTCTCAGAGTTAATATTATTAAGGTTCAATCATTAATATGGGGAAAAGAAAAAAAAAAAAAAGACTATACCTTATGTCATTCTCTAATAACAACTTCCTGAACTATGGCAAGTTCCGTGCCTCTTTTCCTTCTGACCTCAAAATGTTTGTCAATCCATGTGTTCTGATTTCCTCCCATCATCACACTTTGGATGGCATCACTGAATACTCTGTACTATCTTTTTACTCTTTGAGAAAGGCAGAAGTAGTAATCTTTTGTATTCTGATATATATACCTAAGTAGTCTGTATATACATATGTCCTGGTGCAAGAGTTTAATACTAGGATTTATCCTTCCCGAAGTTAATAATCAGAAGTATCCTAGTTTTGCCTTGAGTAGGATTAATTTTCTTCATAGAAATTGGTAAGGAGCTGTAGTTTGGATTTATGCTGCAACCAGAGTTGACACCACAGGGATCTTTCCCTGAGGTGAGCAGGGCTTACACAGAGCCAAGGCCTTTTTTGCCTCTCACACACTTCACCAGTGAGAAGGTGAGGGATGCACATGGGCACAGCTGGGACAGCTGAGGCCAACAAACCAAAGGGATATTCTGTAGCATATGGCATCATGCTAAGCATAATTCCAGGGGGAAGGAGAAGGAAGGGTGTGGGGGCATTCAGAGGGATGGTGTTTGTCTTCCCAAGTCACCATTATGGGTGATGCAGCCCTGCTTTCCTGGAGATGGCTGAACACTTTTCTGTCCTAGGGAAGTGGTCAACAGATTCCTTATTTTGCTTTGCTTGTACACACAGCTTTTGCTTTACCAATGAAACTGTCTTTATCTTAAGCTAAGATTTTTCTCATTTTTCTTTCTCTGATTCTTTTCCCAATCCCAGGAAGAGTGAATGAGCAGCCGGGGGGGATGAACAAGCAACAATGTGGTGCTTAGTTGATGGCTGGGGTTAAGCCATGGCAAGAAGACAACTGTTTAGTCCAACCAATGGTTTGAAAATTTGGAAGAGATTAGGGAAATAGAATGAAGAATCTATGAATGCTTCCAGCACCCTTTCTAATTATTTTTTGCTTACATAGGACTAATATATAATTGTTTTCAGGGTGACATACGGTCATCATCCTTGTCAGGTTACAATATGTGTGACAGTTATATAAATAATGATCTGATATTACATCACTTTATTTTACATAGAGACATAGGCATAACTTTAAGCAGTGTTTAAGTAGATAGCAGGAACATATGCAAACGTCCTTTGGGTATCTTCCCATTCCGATACAACCATCTGGATTCCATATTTAAGAATTTTTTTTAAGACAATTGCAATTTTTTAAAATGAATGTAATAACAGTGGAAATCTCATTATTTTCAGAGGTGAAGGAGAAAGGAAAAATCAGGTTACCTGCTTTCGGTGCAACTAAGGAAATCCTGACTGGTGTTGCTACAAAAGCTGCTGAGTTACCCAGAGTTAACTATCCCATTGCCTTCATGCCATCTGAATAAGAAGGAAGAGAAGAAATTAAAGGGGTAATGAGCAAGATAAAGAGAACAGCCTATCTTTACTGAATTTCTTTATTATTATTGTTGATGTTGTTGTTGTTGTTGTTATTTTAAATTTTGATAAATAGGTTTAAGTCCTAAAATGAACATGAATTATATTCCGCATAAAAGCCCCCTCTCATTTTCTGAGAATGAATGGGATAGCTATGGAAATGCGTAAAATGCCTTCTCCAAAATATGAGGTGCAGAAGAAATAAACACAATATTGCAATACTATAGGTGTAAAAAAAAAAATTCAAATTTAAAGAAATTCTATAGCAATATATTTCTAGGAATAATTTTATTTATAAAACTGTGATTTTAATATAATGCCTAGTCTATCATCAACACTTGGACCAAGGCAGTCCTGAGGAAAGATACACGAGGGGGTTTTCCAGAAATTGTGTTGAAAACAGGGTTGATAAGGTTGGCAGATAGGTGTGGCAGATTGGAATTCCCTTGTCTTCCACTTCAATAAAGCTGAGTTTTTTCAGGTTATGTTTTTCATTTTGCTTGTTTTTTCATGTAAAAATCCAAATTATATTGCTAGTGCACTAATGAATAAAAAATAAAACAATTCCTCTTCTTACTCTTTTGCTATATTGAGAAAAAAAATCCCCAACATCTCTAACATTTCCAAAATGAACATCACTAATGGAATTGAAGGATATGTACCTGTTTAACTACTAACACTGAGAGTCTCTGACAGGTGGCCAGGGTAGGGGGATGAGAATAGCAACATTCAGGGATGCATTGTTTTTTTAATGACTGCAGAGTGAGGTACACAGAGAACTGTAAAGGCTCAAACCCTAATATAAAACATTGCCTTGGCTACAAGCAAACATGACAAAGTTGTATTTACGGATTATACTTCTTCCTTTTCATCCAAAATAGACTCCTTCTAAAGTTAGTCTGAGAAATAACCCTGGCCAGTGCCAGTTCCCTCCCTACCATGTCTGGAAAATGCTTGGAAGAAGACTGAATGTCTCAATGAAATTCCATGCCAGAAACAGATAAAATATTCTTTTTCCATAAATAAGCAGTATAAACCAGAGTACGCTAGTGTCCACGAGTAACTCCATTACTAGTAGTATAGACACAATGAAAGATGTTGAAATTAATGAAAAATGCTAACATAGGCATTCAGAGAAATGTCTGTTTGCTAACCACTGCTGCTGTGTTGAACCAGATAGTCCCAGTATCTCTTAACAGCAGCTGACTAAAGACAGTCTTTATTTCCAAAACTTTAAAAGTCCAGTTTAATCAAAATCATTCCCAAGGCTTAGAACCTATTTTGGCATCTGTGAAAATTGTTGGGGACTGGTTGTAGTGAGTAGGAACAGTATTTTTGTTTATTTTTAAGACTTTTTTTTTTTTCCCAGAAAAATTTCCAAGACAATAAGAAGTTATCCTTTCTATTGTTTTGTCTTCATTCAATTCCCAGGAATAAAGTGACTACCTGAATCCTCCTGATCATTTTCTGCTTAATACTTAGAAGGACCTTTATATTCTCTTCATCCACCTTTGAGAATTACCCTGTTAAAAAACGAGTCTGCTAAAAGCAGTAATTCAAAGGCAAAGGTTTGATGGTTAAGGTTTTGCCATATCATTTGGTGGGTATTTAGCAAGAGCAGCAGATTATTCCATTGTACCCAGAAAACTAACCCTTAGCTAGATTGTCTTTGACCTCTTGTGGCACAAATCCCATCTCCTGCGGTGTCCTGGCAACAAAAAGTCCTCCTGAAATTTCTTTGTAGATTGGGAGCTGATCATGCAGGAATTGAAATGGTGATGCCAGGCATATACTTTGCATGTTCTAATGAGTTTTGCTCTATTCCTCAGGCCAGCTGGCTGTGCAAGATTTAGATAATGTACAGAAGCCAAAGCCAAAAAAGCTCAGATAAATAAAAAAATAGCTGCAACTCAAACCAAACGTATCTTAAGGTTTTTTAAGGCTTCAAAAGGCTGTAAAGATAATTTTCATCTACTGAATATAAATAGCAAAACCGATACTAGAGAACTTATATAAATACTGCATAGCTTTCCCTTTTTTTGGTAGCATTTCATGCAAATAAAATTAAAATGCTTTCTCACTTGGCCTATCAGAGCTCTGGCTAGGTGTGAAGCAGAGCTGCAGTTTGCTCTCAGTTCCCTCATCCTAAGGCAAGAATAGTGGGTTGCAGTATGATAATGAGTAGATTGAATGAAAAAATTGGATTTGATTACATTTGGTAGTAATAGGTGTGGGAAGGACATAAGAAGGAGCTATAGAATTTTTTTCGCAAGAGCATTGGAAATGCTGAAATGGGCTATATCTTACACTTTCAAATGTGAAGCCTTTTTCCTGCTGTTGAGTATGAAGAAATTTCATTAGCTTAACATGCAAAAATTGCTGTCAAAGGTCATGCTAGAAAGTCAGCCAAGTTTTGACAGGTCTTGTGGACTATCTGACCCATGAAAGGCTAAAACCATGCAAGTTTATGTGCCACACCATAGTGAAATATAAGACTGAAGGTTTCATCCTGAGATTATTTTCACATAACTCTAGCTAGACACAAGTCTAACAGCATGAGGACTTGTCAGCTTTTTTTTTATTGTGGCAAACACAGACATATTTTGTCGGATCTTTGAAGGTAACTAAAAAATAAAAATATCTTAGACCATCAGTGTATGTCCATAGAAATAGAAATAGCAATAGTAAAGCAAACATTTTAAATGCCTTAAAATTCTCCACCCCAGGCTGTGGACTCCCTGCCGCCCACAACCATCACTGAAAGTGAATCCTTTTTAGAGCAAGGAAAGCATGTAGATATGAAATTTTATTCTACTTACAGAAAAACATAAAATCATAAAAAATGTGAGCTTCTCATACTCAAGCAATCACTGTGATTGCCTTGTTGGATTTCATACCATTTTTTGCCCATTCTAACATTGTCATTAAAGTGTCATTTGGCTTTCCCAGGACAATCAATGATGAGTCTTTGAGTCAGTCTTGCCTCAAGGTATACATACCAGGAACACACTAAGGTGATATGCAATTCAGCCTGAATGGAAATCTGATTGCTCAGAAAATGTTAGGGAAAAACACAGCTGTTCTGAAACAGCTACCTCCAAAAACTATACAGAGCATTCTAGCATCACATTTAAGTTTTCTTTTAGGATGTCTGTTGCATCAGTATCTTTGTCAGAATTCAGTTTGCAAATTAAATGCATTTTTTTATAAGTAATCAATGATATGCAAACATATAAATCTGTGTAGTGTAGGCTTGGCTGCTCCTTGGGGGCCAGGTACTGCCTGCAGTGGATGCTTGGTTCAGCAGGGAAGGTGCTCCTGCCAAGGGAGCAGGGCAGGCACAGGGAGGCAACCAGGAGGAGCTCCAAGCCCAGAGTATGGGACACATTTGTAGTGATAAGCCAGTCATATCTGTCAGGGGTGCAGATCAATGAAGTGCATGAGTAGACGCATACATGATTACAACACAGCTGAACTGTAGCTCAGGCATGGGATGAGGATGATAGGCTTTGCTTAGAAATAGCACCTAAAGAAAATAAAGACAAGACCTTGCTGAGGCTCCTAATTCTCATCACAATGCTGAAGTACCTCCTCTGCCCCTTGGAAGGAAGGGTGAATGTTTCAGCCATTGGAGCCAGTATTTCCCTGCAGCTTGTGGAGAGTCTTTCCTCAAGGAACTGTGACCCAAAGAAAGGCTATACTGAGTCAAATTGTCTTGACAGGAGCTGTGGCCCAAAGCGGATCCATGTTCAAGCAGAATTTTTTTCCCCAAGGGTTTCAGCTAGTGGTGAGAACCTACAGTGAAACAGATGAAAAATATGAGGAGGGAGCACCAGAGAGGAACTTTTAGGGACTAACCTTAAACCATATTCTCCATTTATCCTGCCCCTCTCAGGAGAAGACAGGTAAAAGAGTCTAGTGAAAGAGTAAAGCTGAGCACAAGATGAATAGAGTAGTTAGAGATGTTCTCCTAATTTAGTCTTCACTATACAAATCTATTTCAATGGAAAAAATTAAATTAACTTCCCCATGTTGAGTGTCTTTTGCCTGTGACACTATTTAGTGTGTGATCTCCCATTCTATAGATTGACCTGAAAGCCTTCTCCCTCAGTCATTCTTTTGAGAGTGGGGAGTGAGAAAGTGACTTGGTGACCATCAGGCAGCCAGTAAAGTTCATGGTGTCATCAAATCATAAATTTATAGAAACAGAATGGTTTGGGTTGGAAAGGACCTTTAAAAATCACCTAGTCCAACGACTCTGTCATGGACAGGAGCACCTTCCAGTAGCTTATGTTGCTCAAAGCATTGTCCAGTGCGACTTTGAATACTTTAAAATGATGGGTCATCCACAACTACTCTAGACAGCCTATTCCACTGTCTTACCACTCTTGCTATAAAAAAAAATTCCCTGTGTTCAAACAAAACTTACCCTCTTTTAGTTAAAAAGCACTATTCTATCTTTTTGTTACAGACCTTCATAAAAAGTCTCTGCATTTCTTAGACACTCCCTTTAAGTACTGAAAGTCTGGAAGAAAATCTTTGAGGTTCTTCTCTTCCTCAGAACAAACCACCACAACTCTCTCAGCCTTTCTCCATAAAAAAATGTTTGTCTTGGTTTTGAAAGACAGTTGTCTGCCAGGGAAAGCTAGAGCTTCCCTTGGAATGGAGAATGTAAACCTCCTTCCCTCCAAACTATTATAATTTNGTTAGCTCCGCCCCCCCAGGTGGAGCAACTCACAATGGGATGATGTAATGTGTCATGTCATTGGTGAGCCTTAATAGCCCATTAGCAGAAGATATCTCCCTGGAGGACGGACGGGTGGTGAAAGAGATAAGAAACACTGCCCCAGCTGGTTTTAACAGCTGGCCCATTATCAGAAAGCATCCGCCACCCTCCCCCAACTCTTGGAGTTACAAGAGATAAAGAAAAATCTGCTTTCACAACAGATGAAATAGAATACACAGATTTCCTTTGTTGTCCATGTCTTTATTGTTCTGGGGGACCCCAGAGCTGGATGCAGTACTTCCAGTGGTTTTCTCAAGAGCAGAGTAGAGGGAGAGCACCTCCATTGTGGCATCTCCTTCTCAGGAAGCTGCAAAGAGCAATAAGGTCATTCCTCGGCCTCCTTCTATCGAAGCTAGACAAACTCAAAGTCCTTAGCTGCTCCTCATAGGATATTCCTTCTGGTTGGTCTTGTTGAACTTCATGATGTTTGCATGAACTTATTTCTCTAGCCTGATCAGGTCCATCTGAATGTCATCTCTTCCTTTAAACATATTAACTGTACCACTCAGTTTGTTACTGTCTACAGACTTTCTGAGCATGTACTTGGCCCCACTGCCTGTGTCACTGATGAAAATATTTAATAGCCTTGGTCTCAGTATGGAGCCTTGAGACACACCAAGAGTCTAGAGCTCTAATGCTAGAGTTCAATCTGGACATTGAGCAATTAACTTTGGGTCTTCTGAAATGCCCATCTAGGAAATTTTTCATTGATCTGGAATCAGATTTAGACAGATAGAATGCCAAAACCATTTTGAAATTCATGTTTCTTGACATTTGTTTTGTGCATAAAATGTTCTTGACCTTTTCATATATGTTTGAAAATCTAGGCCTACAGATTTTATTCTGCTTTCTGTGCACAGCTGGAGTTACTACTGAGATTGAAACACTCATACTTTGAAGCAAAACAAAATAAAATTACAGTTCTGTGTTTCTTATTTCTTCAAGTATAGGAATGTGACACACTGGAGTTTATTGTAATACTAACAAGAGATTTGTGATGAGTTGACCCTGTCTAGTCTATCACTATCCTTCTCAGCGGGATGTGGGGAAGAAAATAAGATGGAAAAAAACTTGTGAGCCAAGATAAAGGCACTTTAATAAAATAAAAGCAAATACCAAGTGCAGAAGCAAAGGAAAGCAAAACATTTATTCTCTAGATTTATTCTCTAGGTTTATTCTCTACTTCCCATAAGCAGGTGATGTCCATCTGCTTCCCAGGAAATAGCACTTCAGTACATGTAGTAGTTGTTCTGGAAGATAAAGCAATAACTAATGCTGCCCCTTCCACACAGCAAGGCTCACCACCACTGATCTTTTCTTTTTTTCTGAGACATCATATGATATGGGATATCTCTTTGGTCAGTTTGGGTCAGCTGTCCTGCCTATGTCTCCCTCCAAGAACTTGCCCACTCCCAGAGTACTGCTGAGGGGGGAGTGTTGGAGAGATGGCTTTATGCTGTCTCAACACTGCTCAGCAGTAGGCAAAATGCTGGTATGTTACCAACACCTTTCTAACTACCAATTCAAAGCACAGTGCTATGAGGCATGCTATGGGGAGAATTAACTTCCTATAATTAAATCATCTCAGCCAGACCCAACACAAGCTTTCTGCCAGGCATTGTAGCAATTGGTGTTTCCTGATCTTGTACAGAAAACTAAGGTGCAAAGTGAAATAATAACATTATCAAATTTTATGGTTTTTTTTTTTCTCCTCATAGACAGCTTTTGAAAATGCCAAAGCTTTACCTCAAAGTTTTCTATATCCCTCACTGTTTTTCCAAGCATCCCTCAAAACATATATTTTCTATTTACTTTTTACCTGGCACTCACAACTCATCTACAGCTGAAGACTTAGAGATGACCTGTTTCTTCTCACTTTGATCCACAGACTGCTGTATTTAAACTGTAGCAATATTTGGTATTGTGGTTCAACAATGTAGTTCAAGAGCAGATATTACTTTTGACTTAAATTAGATGCACAAGATTTGTGTAAGATACATAAATTTAAAGTAAAATTTAACCCTGTCCATCATTTCTTCTTCAACAGTAAATTGATTCATTCATACACCTCTGTTATATATTGGATAAGGAACTGGAATATCTTTGGTTGTTGTAATGTAGTTTGCTTGAGCAGTTGAGGAATTACAATCAGGGAGACAAAGAAAAAATGATTGACATGAATATGTCTCGTTATTCTGCTGAGAACTTGTTTTGACATATCAGTCAATGTAAATCATCAGTGTTACAATATCATTGATTACAATTTGCTTCTCTTTGATCACATCAGAAATTCCTTGTCAAGATAACATATAACATGTATTTTCCAGATCTTGACTGTTTTAATAGTGTGTCTCATCTCCTCCTGCTGAAAACCATACAGACCACCTACTTATAATTTGGGTTACTAACTGAAGTGTACTACAAGAAAAAGTAAGTTCATCTTGAGAGCTGTTTGCTAACTTAATCTGAAATCTGGAAATAAATGAAAGCCCAGAATAATCCAACATGCCTTTGGGTTATCTAAATGCAAATAACCTGGAAAACCCAGCAAGTTTGCAGATGACAAACACCCAAAGGATGGGATACCATCCAAAGGGACCTGGACAAGCTCAAGAAGTAGGCTCTTTTGAATCCTTCAAGTGTTCAAGGTAAGGTTGGGTGGCATTTTAAAGATGTCCCTGCTCATTGCAGGATGTTTGGACAAGATGACCTTTAAAGGCTCCATCCTATCCAAGCTACTCCATTATTCTACAAAGATGACAAGTGTAGGTACAGTGTCCCAAGCTCCAGGCCTTGGCCATGAAATACCTTCTAGGTTAGAATGGGATAAAATGAATGAGATTCCAGAGTTCCACATGGGCAAAAATGAATCAACATTTAAGACAAACAATCACATAAAAATTACCTTTCTGCCTTGCTCACAGTTTTCTGGAAAAATGCTCCTTCTGCATCAGCTTGAAATTATCTAATGCATTAACTTTCAGGGCTAAAGGAAAAAAAACAAATTGATTCCTAATTGGTTCTAGATTTGTTCTAAGAATACTTTTATAAGCATTAAGAGATCTATAGCAGGAACCATAGTGTCAGGCAACATCCATGGCCGTTCCCTTGTGTTCTTTGCCTTACCATGAACCAGATACCATAGAAGTATGATGCATGATCCCTCATAGAATATGTGTTGATGATTTAGAAATCCTTATGGGAATAGAATAATTAAAACTGTGGATTTGAAAGAAGAATAAAATAAGACATCATGCTCCTGAGGCAATGGATCTTAGAACTGGGAAACTAGATTTAAAGGGAAATAGTCTATATTTGAAAGAAAGAAGAAAGAAAATAACATATTTTTGTGAAACAATAATAGCCATTCACTCTATGTTTTGAACAACAGGTCCAGAGCTGCCCTACAGTCTATATACCTTTTCTTCAAAAAAAACTTCCTGCAGTTCAGAAACAGATTAGAAATACATCCATACTTCTTTTTTCTTATGGACTTTAGACAGCGAACAGAATTTTACTTGGGATTTCCCTCATGTTATGTGTTGTAGTTTCCATAAACAACTCTGGACACACATGACTTAAAGCTGAAGGATGTATCATGGAGAATACATTTTAAAGGTCTTGAACTGTTTTTGTACATATGATCTGTTTAGAGAGAAAAGAGAAAATAATAGCTTATTACTATACTTCCAGATGCAGAGTTGAAGGAAGAATTCTAAAAATATTGAGCTGTATTTTTCCATCAAACTCATTCTTTGGAATCTGGAGATGGAGAATTCAATGAAATTTGTTATGTTTTATAGATCAGGCTATTATATTTTGAGGTTCTAAATAAAATGAGATTCATGGGAATATATATCAGAAATGAAAGATTATTCTTCTACCTCAAATAAAATTCAAATCAATTCAATAATTGTGTTTAATTTTCTTATGATAAATTTTAAGGTATCACCCTCCCCCAGATGGTAACCCACATCAACCCAAGGCTAACCAGAGCTGGTGGCAAGGCAGAGTATTTTTCTAAACTTTGTTAAACTTTGAAATAAAAATAAAATAAAATATACAAAAAAGAAACACATATTCAAAACTAACAAAAAATAAAATTATTATGTCATTAATTTGAAATCTGAAATGTCATCCTAGGAGATTTTGTGTAACACACTTGATCTCTTATCTATTTTATTTTCTTTTGAGCATATTCTGGTATAAGAAACAACAGTTTTGTAGTCTTGTTCTTATTCAGTGTTGCAACAGTTGAATTTTCCACTGCACCATTCCATGTTTTCAGTTATGCTACATCCAGATTAATTTTTTGGGAAAAAGGAAACACATCCTCTACCCAGAGCCAGAAATTAGACTAATTAACAATTCACCAATCCATATGGTCTATTTAGTGCAAGAATGCCTCATTAATAGATCAATTCTCATTTTAATACATAACTCTCAATTATTTTTGGATGTTATGCTCAACCTTCCACTGGTCTTTTAGTAAGCTGAATGGATAATGTATATTTTTAAGAAGCCAGCACCATCCTCAGGGCCTTTCTATAATGAGGCACATGATGTTGTGGTTGCTTTTTCTTCAGTCCCAGGTTTGTTTGGGGTTATTTGAATGTTTTCTAAGACAACTTGTTTCCCTTCTCATGCTTTTCTGATAGTTCTTGAAAGATGTACAACATACTCCTCCATCTCACCACTCCCTTAACCAACCATGCTAAGAACAAATCCAGTGAACTGGAATGTTTTGAAGGGGAGTTAGGTCATGAAGAGACCATTCAGACAGAAAAAGTGAGACAAGCTGCAATGTTCTTCAATCTGGTTTATGACTCCTTAGATATTAGAATTTCAAAACTCTTTAAATACCTAGTAATGAAAATAAAGTGGATTTATTTCTTTCAATAAACAACATTACCAGTTCTTTAAAAAAGAAGTAATAAACTTTAATGCAATAGCATTAGTTTAAAATCGGAAGTAAGTCTTTCATTTTACTTCTGAAAAACATATTTAAGTCTGTAGAAGATAATGTTACCTGCTGGTTTATTGACTTAATTTAATGGTGCAGTTTAATGGATGGACAGAAAACCTCTTGGCATTTCCTTGAATGTTATTTTTCTGATTTATTAAGAAGCAACTTGTGAGTAACTGTTAGCATTTTATTAAATGAATGTCTTGCAAAGTTCCTATCTTCACTTCTACCACTTTCTTTATTTCTTTTTTTTTTTTTTTTTTTTTTTTTTTTTTTTTTTTT
>VWYN01003340.1:103480-116966 GCA_013400075.1 Hippolais icterina
ATTTTACTTTTTTTTCATTAAACTTATGAGTAAAAGCAAGATATAAAAAATAGGAGGTGGAAGGGGTAGGAAACAAAAAAACCTACTGGGTCACCTAAACAATCTCCTAACATTGAAGATTCATTTGAAGAAATATCTTAGGGCAAAAATAAAAAGTTAAGGACTTAGGGATGCCATTCCATTGATCAAGCCTTGCTAACACACTGCGTCTTGTACATGGCAATCTCCATAAGCCAAAATGCACAGGTGAGCAGTGCACAGCTATTACCTTTTGGTCACCGTTTACATGAAAGAAAGGTTTGCTTCTTTATGTCTTCCTTTTTAATCCCTGCAGTAACTATCTTTCCTCAAAACAAAAATTACTCAAATATTTGTGAGATCTGATAAAAAACACAATAATGAAGCTTAAGCTCCAAAAAATTATAGAGAGGGAAAAGAGAGCAAGGTCTTTAACTCATTTCTCTATCAGTTCACAGCTAAGTTGTTCTTTTGTCTTACAGAGCCTCAAAGAGTTTTCTTTCAAACCTAAATTTGACAGTCTACCACCTGGCTTCTTTCTGGCTTTGTGAACAAAAGCTATGGGATTGTAGTAATGCACCCAGCACCTGAATAAGTGAGTCCACATAAGGAAAGGTTTGGGACTCACCCCTTGTACTTCTTATAAGGTAAAGAGTCCAGAAAGTCCTTTACTATTCTCACTATAATTGGCTCAGTGCCAGCACAGAGGCATTGATTTGGTTTAGAAAGTGTAAGTGTAAGTCAAAACCTATTGCTGATTTCATTGGGCCAAAGACCAAACAGCCCACCTGAACCGTCAAGTACTAAAGAAGCAGCACAAAAGAACCAAGGAGCTTTTTAGGGTGTCTTAGCAAGGTGCAGAAGCTTCTCAAGCACCTGTGCTCAGCTTTTCTTTTATTTCTGGAACAGTTATTGTTTTTTTAAACAATTTAAGCATTTATTAAAACTTCTGCTTTTACAAAACACACCTGAAGAGATGTCTCACTAATTATTTTAAGCCATTTCACTGCAAAGGCTGCACCCTCAGAGATATATAGGAGAGTTCCTATATGGGATAACTTCTGTACTCCCTTCAAAAGCTCAATTGCTTGCTAAATTGTTTTCTAGGCATCAAGTCAAAATTCTTTTAGATTTGAGTTACGTATAGAAAAGAAGCTTTCCTGAAAGTCATACGAGTGATGATAGAAACTTAATGCAAACAAAGCAAATACCAGAGAATGATGTACCCCTGAGGATTTAGTACACATTTAGTCTCATTTCTCCCAGTCAGGAGCAAATCTTTCTACTTCTACAATAATAAATCACCACATTTATGGGTGTTCACTAACTCAGCAACGGAAATTAGTCCTTACTGCTATCCTAACAAAAATATTTCCTGTTTATGAGTTTGTATATGATGACTCATATTTACCAAAAGGACTATTCCAGATGTGAACCTCATTTACATAATGAATTAATATCTTATTTGTGCATCTTGACCAAAGAATTACTAACCCTTGTCTTCTCATGCTTGTATAATGCAACAGTTCCTACCTAGCATTATTTTAAAAAGCATTCACAGTTTATTCTGTGCATGAAAATTGCAGGAAAAGTTTTTAGAATATAATTAGAAACTTATTTATATATTGGATTCTTTGCATTCCAGATTCATAAATTTTTTTACTCTAGAGATAGATTGAAAGAAGCTGGAAAGAATGGGATGAGAAATGTGAAGATAGTTTTCAAATCAGGCAAGAGTACTAGCCAAAGAGAGCTGTCTGGTAAGAATTTTGACTGATGTACATTTAAATCAAAATCCCGTCAACTGATTTGTGGACAAATCTGAGTGAGTCATAATAAAATGTGGAAAACTTCTCAGTTTATATACTTACAGGGTATATCAATGGTAAGTCCTGATTAGCCAGTGCAAAGTGACCACAAGAAAATACCTCAGGATAATTATGCAGAAACAATAGGAACAAGCCACAGGGAAACAATGTTAAGTAAACCAATCTTACTAGATGTTATTACTTTATCCTGATTTTGACTGTGTAAAGATTGCATCAATTCCTTGCTAATCATCTGGGCTTTTCCAGTAAAGAAGACAGGAGGTTTCAAAGATAATGAATCTT
Organism: Hippolais icterina; assembly: GCA_013400075.1. Lineage (NCBI taxonomy): Eukaryota > Metazoa > Chordata > Aves > Passeriformes > Sylviidae > Hippolais > Hippolais icterina. Next base: position 105,610 of record VWYN01003340.1, read on the forward strand.
CACCATTTGAGATATATCTTTCATTATTATATTAGCCATTCTCTAGAGATGCAATTTTCTTTCTGTTAACTACTGACACAGAATAAAATATTAGATTAGACTCTGTAAGGCATTTCAGAGGGCCAAATTTGTGGGAAGTTAATTCTGCCTCTTGAGCATAAAACAAACATCACAAAATACCTAGAACAAAGGCTATAATGAAAATGAGTTGGACTACATAAAGGGTCTATTGAAGAACAATTATTTAGAAAGGCAAGCATAAAAAAGAAAAAAAAAAAAATCACCCAACCAAAAAGAAACAACCAAACCACAACTGCCTGCACTGTCTCGTCACCACCAGTAAATCTTAAAATAGTTGATGACATTTTTAGAATTTTTTTCCTTGGTTGTACTGATTAAAAAATGGAAGCATCTAAGCTTCAAATCGCATAAGCATAGAATAGTTCAGATTTGAAATGACTTGTGAATGTCTAATTTCTGCTTAGAGTCATCTCAGAGATCAGATCATGCTGCTCTGATTTTTTTAGATCTCGAAAACATTGAAGGACAGACATTTCTGGGCAACCTGTGGCATTTGCCTGGCTCTCCGAAGAGTAATTGGGGTAAAAAAATAAAGATGTCAGTTCTGAATTTTAGTAATAGTGGTAGTCGTGACAGTGCTAAAGTATGGTAAATAGTAAGTTTTTAGTTAATTTATGCCATATTCAAAAGCAAAGGCTTTTTCTGGCTTGAGTAAATTAAGAAACAATATATTGCTTAAGATTTGTCGTAAATAATCTTAATTATAAATAAAGGTCTGCTCTTTTTCAAGAGGAAAGTGGAAAGAAAAAAAAAATAATTTGAAGAAAATACAATTTTAGAAGAGAAAAAAAAATTGTGTAGATATAGACATATAAAAAACTGCTTCTGGCACATGTAAGGTTTTGACTGATTTTGCACCAAGGAAGATAAAAGTTGTTAAGCAAAACTGTGATTCAGTGAGAGAATATAGGAAATAACATGATTTTTTTTTTTCCTATTCAGGAAGAGTTTATATTTTTCCCTATATATTACTTACTCAGTTTTCAATTTATTAAAAGAAAGTAAATAATAGAGGCACATTACATATATATCTAAATTGGTGATAGCCTAAAATAGATTAATTATGAGGAAATATGAGTGAAGAATCATTTTGCATACTTAAATAGTAATTGTATAATAAAATCAGTATACAGAATATAACAGTTAAAAATTGACCTGAATATCTACAATCACATATTTTGATGCATATGGTATTTCTCTGAGAAATTATCTAGATTAATGCGATATTTCAAAATTTAAAAAAAAACTTAAACCACATCACATTTAAAGTCTAATAAAGCCACTATTATCATAAATTGAGCATATTTCACTGTTAAAATTTTTAACTATATTTTTTCACCACATTGTAAATATTTCCTTTGAGTAGACTTCCTTCTCTTTCAAATTCATGTACTGAATTTCCCACTGTTCGTGCTGCTTACAAATAAGCAACTGTCTTTCTCTGAACACACACATTATGGCTATTGTCTAGTATTTAAATAATTTCTTCAATTTTTGATTTGTAATGAAAACTATGAGGACATAAAAATGAATAAAAAAACCACCATAAATCTGCCAGAGCTCAATTTTTGTATGAATTAGGCATAACTAATGACGGCATAACTAATGCTTGGTGTAGAATAAAGTTTACTATTTAAAGGTCATTATAATTCTTATACTGTTTTCATTAATCATTCTGCATAGATTTTCCACTTCATTTCCACATACATACAGTTTTCAATTAAAGTTATAAGAATTTATATTTGTTAGACATATATTATGTGGAATATGTAACTGCTTCATATTCATCTCCCTCACAGTATGTCATTGCCAGATTGGGAGATAAGCAAAGCAATAGTCAATATTAATGTCATTCAATCATATATATCGTGCCGTAAATTTATTTCAAGTCATAAAAAAGTGTAGAAGTTCCAAAAAGTGCTGTTTGATCAGGACCAATTTGGAATTGTGCCATTTTAAGATGATTCATCTGCAATTGGTTCTTGTCATAGTACCAATGATTATAGGAATAATTAAGAGTTTTGAGCCCATAGTAATGGCAAGAATAAGGTGTCCTAATACTAGGCAATAGTAGAATGATAGCTCTATTTATCTTCCCTGACCAAGTCTGGAAATAAAAGCATCTCAAGTCATGAATAGAAATCCCTATGTACCATATTTTTAATTGTATGTATTGATTTTGAAAAACAGATTTTGCATGGGGATACGTTAGATTTTTAGTTTCAATAACACTAATAATAATAGCAAACCTGTAACATCAGTCATAGCAAATGTCTGAAGAGTTTTAGCTGTATGGATAACCAAATAAGTGAGAAAATGGATCAACGTCATTAAAATCACTGAGATCTGTAAAAGACTGGTGTCCATATAAATAGTTTCACTCCTATTTGCTCTATATTTGCTTTCTACAAAGACAAAAAAGAAATCATTAAGTTTCTCCAATAACTTGTCAAATAGATTAACTCAATGTCCTTGCCTTGATCCACAAGCTTTTTCACTTTGTTTTGTGACTTCTGGGGCAAGGTGTGAAGTGAGAGAATGATTTGTTGGGCACCTGACTGCCAGGCAAGATCAACACACAATAAAATCTCCTTTAACCTACCTATGAATTTGTGGACTTGAGGAATCAGTCCTTCACTCTGGATTGCAGGAGGCATGTTCTGAAGGCTGCTTTGACTGGGACTATAAGCGATTGGCAACTCACACTCTATCTGTGTTTATATTTGAATTCTGTGATGGTAGTCAGTTAATCTTGGTTTGAAAACACCCAATACACAATGTCCTCCAAGAGATTTAAAAATGTAAGTACTTAATTTCCAGATCTGAAATTACTTCAGGGTAAATATCAATACTCAAGTAAGTATGTCTTCAAAGGCTATTGTTCTAATAAGTGTTCTAGTGATATAATTTTAGTAATGAAGGAATATCAAAGTCTTAATCATCTAAAAAATTTAGAAAAGGGATTTCTAAATTATTTTATTGGACTATGTCTATATTCACCTATGTCAACCTGGTGTATTGGGTCTGGCTGTGATGAAGTTCCTTTTCACACAGCAGCTCTCACAGTGCTGTGCTTTGCACTATTAGTTGGAAAGGCATTGATAAACACACTAGTGCTTTGGCTACTGCTGAGAAGCTCTGGCAAACATCAGGGCTGTCTCTACAACATTGCCCTGTCAGCAGTATGTTGGAGATGGCCTAAACCTTGGGAGGGGACACAGCCGGGAGAGCTGATCCAAATTAACCAAACGGAAATTCCATAGGGTAGGGACACTGCTCAGCAGCAAAAGCTAAGAGAAAGGAGTAGGAAAACATCATTATGGTGTTTGTTTTCCAGAGCAAACACTGTGTCTTCTGACTTCCTGCTTCCAAGGAAGTGGCCAAACATCACCTGCTAATGAGAATTAGGGTATGCAATCATCTCATTTTGTTGCACGATTGAAGAGACAAGGTCCTCATGGTTTTCATCATGAAGTCAATTTTATTGAACACAGTACTCATTTATATACCTTTTAAGCATAACAACCATATCTATGTTTCTCAGTAACATTGCTTAGCTATGGGCTAGTACAGACTTGTACAGGCCTGTACTGTCTTGCACACAAACACACATACATACACCTTGATCTCTTCCTCTTTCAGGGTCTTGCCTCAACCTGCCAGGGCTTGTAGCGCGCTAGCACATCTACTTCTGTAATGAGTTCAGCAGTACTCTGAGTCCTTCCTTGAAGCTGTATTCCTACACTTTTTCCTTTGTTTCTTTTTGCAGCCTTTTCTTTCACTTTTTAAACTGCCATTATCTTGACCCACAAGTTTTGGTTTTTTTTTTTCCATCTTCTTTTATTCTCTCTCATCTTACTGTGTGAATAGGAATGAGAGAGAGAGGCTTGGTTGTCAGCAAGTATTCAACCAAGGTCAACCCACCGCATCTGGATTTTACACACTACTCATTTCAACTTTGTTTTTATTTGGGGGTTTGTTGTAGGGACAGGGGTTTTTTTTTACTAATACAGTTAAATTTTTGAAAAGTTTTTAATACTAGATAAAGCTGTGTCTGGAACAGTGTTTTGGATACATCATGGTATCATCACCCTAATAATTTCCAAAAAATATATCATTAGTATTTACTATGTTTTTTTCATGAATATTCTAGTTCAATTCTGAAAATTATACAGATCCCTCAGAACCATATAGCTGATCTGACAATGCCTATTTGTAAACTAGGACTATATCTTTGTTGTTAGTCACTTCCTACTGTAGTGTTATTACATTTTCTAGCTATGATAGATTAGTATGCAATGACTCTTTTGGAAACAGCTTGAAAAAGAATTAACTATATTTTGGTTAATAACTTGACCAACTGAGCCAGTGAAAATGTCCATTGTGAAAAGGGCCACATATACATGAAGGGGGTTTGTAGCAATCACAGTATTAGCTGAGACTGAGATAGAAAGCATGAAATTAATTTCTTTATGAATTTTTGCTGAGTATCTCTGTTACCTCCCCAGGAAGCTTATCCAGGTATTTCTGTAAAACAAAATCCACCAACTTTCCTCTTCCCAGCAAAAAAAAATATGTATGCAGTAAGCTTTAATTAAGTTGCTAAGATTTTATGAAACCATTTTTCCCTTTCTTTTTAATTCTCCTTATACACGCCACAAACCCCAGTGGAAAACAAGTGTTTATAAAGATGAATCCCCTGTGGAGTGTGTCAGCTGTCACACTCACAGGCTTCCCTTCCTTTAATGAGATCATAAACTCTTTTCTGCTGCAGAAAGACTTGCTTACATAAACTGTAATCTATTTTCTGAATGGGAATTTTGTAAAGGTTGTCAATTTGTCAGATAGACATTAAAGTTTCTTACAGGGGCTTAATGAGGAATTAGGTATGAACCTTACATTAGATTTCAAATTTATTTTTCTTGCTAACACAAAAGATTATTGTCCATTAAAAGAAAAATTCTTTTGCTCTATTGATTTAGGGACTCATCTCAGAAGGTTTGAAATGCCCATTGTACAATTCAAAATGTCATAATTTGAAGAATTTTCATAACCCAACTATTATTTGGATTGCAGTTAGAAGTATTCAGAAAGCAGTATTTATCTCTAGAATGCTACCAGTGACTACTCACTAACTAATCCTGTTTCATGGCTTAAACTTACATTGTTTTATGTTTTTCCTTGATAATTATATATATGAATTAAAAACCCAACCAAGGGAAAAAACAACCACCATTCCACTAGTAAGGACCAAGAATGTGGTTTGTCTGTGAATGTAGGCTAAATTTATTCCAGACCACTTTATATGTCATAAACCAGATTAAGTAATTTTTCAGAGTGGACATATATCCTTTAAAAAGCATGATAAACAAAGACCTGGTATATCTCTGATGAAGTCTCTCCGTTGTAGATGTCTTAGAAAGCCCTTGGACAAGACAGGAAGTTCAGTTCATCTAACTCTGACTACAATATCTGTGGCTTCATCTGACATTGTATGGCTACACAGTCATTGTGCTGGTTTGAAAGCAAAACCAGTGAGAGACTCCAAGTCAGAAATACAATTTAATAAGAGGAAAAGAAAAGAAGTAAAATAAAGTAAAATGAAGTAAAATAAATGCAATAGTACAAAAAACCACTGACAGAGTCAGAATACAACCTGGCACCCTGTTAGTTAGGGTGGTAGTGGCAGTCCAGATGAAATGGTCTTGTCAACACAGTGATCCTGTAGAAAGGTCTGGTAGCTCTTGTCCTCTGGGAGTCCAGTGGGTAAAAGCTGCCTGTGCTGTCCCAAACCCCCGATTACATCCAGGTGGGAATGCTTGGCTCTTCCCCCTGGGCAGAGCATCTCACAACGGGATGATCTCACTCTATGAGTCATGTAGTGGGTCCTTGATGGCCCATTAAACAGAGATAGCTCCCGGAGGGAGTTATCTGTGAGTCATGCAGCAAGGCATTGACGGGCCTGTGAACAGAAGATAAGGGAAACACTGCCCCACCTGGTTTCAACAGCTCATGGAGACGGGGATAGAATGCATACTTTGGGCATATCTTACATTTTAACCTAGGACAGTCATCTAGAATGCTATTTTGTTCTGTGGAGAGCAAGTAAGTTTCTACTGCACAATTCATTCTTCCTTGCAAGAAAAGAAAACAAGTGAACCATTCATCTCAAAATTCCTGTTTGTCTCCATCTCCTATGAATAAATGCTACAGCACACGTTTCTGCTAGAGGTGCTGAAAGCTCAGTGGATGATTTTTGCGTGCAGTTGCTTTATATTTTATAGGAATTCAGTTGTATACATTCATTGTATAGGACTTCAAAGTTTATAAATTTTAACATGGAAAATTCAAAGTAATGTGCATGGTGAAAATATTTTGAGTGTCGTAACAAGAAGGATTACAAATTATATTTTAGTGCTCAATAAAAATACATCAAAGATATTTCTTTGAAAAGTAGAGAGCAATTCTAAGCTATATGAAAATAAAAAAAAAGAAAACAAACAACAGAACCAAATAAATCACTACATAAAATCATGATACCATGGTCACTTTTCCAGTTCTGATATGTAGTATAGATCATATTAGAATTTAAAAAAAATTAAAACCTACCAACAACTGTCCATGATTTCAGGAATGATCATGAATATTAAAAGTTCTTGAGAAAAAGACTGAATATATAACTTTTCTCACTGTGAGAAAAAAGTGATTGCTGGGAGTGAAGGATAGTGAATTAGACTAATGTCAGTGACAGCATAAAGATGGCAAATTTGGAATACTCATTGAACTGGTATTTGTTTTCTTTTTGCTATTCATTTTATTTTTATGGCAGAACTATGGTCTACTATGAAATTTCCAGGCAGAAATTTCTAGATAATTTCTATTGATGTTAGCTTGCTTTCCTACACACATCCATTCCCACACCCACTTTGCAATCATAAATCTCTTTGCCTCAGAATGTCATATAGACATGAGGCAAAAAATAAGAAAGAAAAACTAAAACATGATGGATGCATCAGCTATTTGAATGATCTAGATACAAACTTGTCTGCAATTGCTGGTAGAGATGCCCATGAAACTAAGAAGATACACTAGGCAAGAACTGCAGGGTAAATTGTCTTACAATTTTCTTAGTGCTTCCACTACTGGCAACTTTCATAAACAGAAGATTAAAATATAAAGACTGTTTTCTGATTTAGTACTGTACTCATTATCTTATGAAAAAAAACAACCAAGCAAATTGCAAAAATTGCAAGTGAACTTTTACTGTGAAGTGTAGAGGTACAAGTCAGGGAAAGACCAATTTCTCTGTTTCAAGAATCTCCATCCATATCTTAGAGTTACTTTTTTTTTTTTGTTTCCTGAAAAAAAATCTAAATGTTTTATGGAATCTATTATTTAGCATCTAGTAAACTCACAATCTATAACATTTTGAAAAATATAACTTCTGTGTTGTATGAGTAAACACTCTTCTTTGTTATATAAGGACAAAATTCGATAGGGAAAAAACTCGTTTGTCTTAGAGTTACAATTATGATATAGCTGGATATAAGGATGCACGTATTTTTATAGCCAGGGCATTTAGTCACCAGTTCCCTGCGTGATCCAAAAACTCCCCACCTAGTTTCTGCCTAGATGAGAAAATGGACAGGTTTAAGAACTATTTATTGACTGAAATCCTAGCAGACTTCACAATAAACTGTTTGACTAGTAGTTGCATGAGCTCTCCAGGTGCATCTTTGGACAATCCCCATGTTCCTTCCTTCCTGCTGTGCATGGATCAACAGGTAATTATTACTGCTTAACTCTATTCTTCAATATCTCAGAAAATCTGCAGAAAACCTGGTCATCTGGAAGACTTCCACAGTAGTTTCTGCTGTACAATTGGCCAAATTATACAAATGTAATTTTAAATATTCAGTAGAAGGTGCTCCTGAAGATACAGTCTTGTCATGTAAGTCAGCTTTTTTAGTGCAGTTAATACAGAATATGTTTTGTACATATCCTAAGACAACAATGAGTCATGCATGCAATCATAAATGGACATGTTTTGTGGGTTTTTTTCAACATCTACTCAGCTTCTGACTGCATGAAACATATGATGCTGATTTACATTTGAAATCCTGTTCTTAGGGGTTATTTTCTTCTGCATGTCATTGTTGGCTGGGAAAGCCAAATAGTATGAACTCGTCTCCCTCCTAGTAAATCTCTGATGCTCATTTAATTTTTTTTNGTTCCTTGTGATCCCATTATACTTGCAGTGAAGATTCTTTGCTTCCCCTTCTGTTTCATGGTCTTTGCTTCTCCCTGTTCTTCTAATTGATTTTAACTGAAGATTTTATAATGAGTTTTGTAGGAAAGAAGGAATTGAAGTTGTTGTCTTCAGGACAAATATTAACCTTTTGCTGGCTTTAACTTATTCTGGCGCATTTTCAATTGTACTGCACACACTCAACCATTTGTTACAGGATAAGACTGCTACTTAATAGACAAGACTGCGCTTAATTGATGCCATTTTTTTTTTTTCTTAGATTAGCAGGCAGCAAGGTTTTAAATAATCTACCAACAACAGAATCTGGATCAGCATTTTTAGCAATATACGATCAGCATTTTCAGTCTGAAATGGACACATTTTGCCTGCCTGGAATTTCAGTTTAGTTTAGGAAGAAAAAATCTGCTGTTTATTTCAACATCAGAATGGTGCGTTCTGTTTCCTTTGTGTTAAAATATCTCTCTCTGAAAATATCTTCTTCCTCTCAAGGAATGCAGGAACTGCAGTTTTCACCCAAATAACATTTTCCTTTTGCCTTCAAGGCCATAGACATTTAAGTAGAGGAGCTATTGATGGTTTCATACTTATATGGAAAACTTTCTTCTCACTGAGATTATCAACTTCAGTATCCAGAAAGTAAGAGAATTGATCAACTGCTTAACAGATGAAGGAAATAAAAAGAAATATAAAGTCAGTTGAGTATTTCTGAAAAGGTACCTTTCCACTCATTCTCTTTCTCTGAGAACGCCAAAAAGAAAGACTGATAAGTAGACAACCTAAGCATACATCATAAAACCTTGTAGAGATTTACCCAAATATCTTTAATGGATGTAAATTGGCTTGTTCACATGACAACCAGAGCCTAGGTTATTTTATTGCCATAGAGCTTGAAGAGGAATTATATGAAACATACTTTCACCATTTGAAAACTGCATCCTTTTATTCCATTTATTTATTTATGGGTAGAGCTTAGAGCTTCAGCTGTAAGCTTTATTACTCTATTGTTGCATGAAGTCATATATCAGAACAAGCATAAAATTATGCTGTAGTTTGCTTTTTAATGGAGTGAATATCCAATAAATGCTTAAGGACACTCTAAATGAGTAAAGCTCTCAAGGTTATGCTTAGGTGCTTGAAGATATATGTTAGCAGCATTGGAGTAACTGAATGTAAGAAGAGATCCTGAGACCCAATTTTACTGTTTCTTGAAAGTAAGGAACTTGGTCATGGCAAGCTTATTATTACTCATGCCATTCTTTTTCTTTACATTGTTAAGGAGGAGGTAACCACAGTGTATTGAAAACTGCTTGAGAGTTAGCTAACCAAAGTTCATGACCTACGACGTAATAATTTAAATTGCAAGTGCAATGGATTTCTCTCTGTCCTAAATAAAGATTGTGCCCTCCTATTTTGTGTAAACAACAACAACAACAAAATCTTATATGAAACAGTAAGAAAATGAAAAAAAAGTTCTAGTAAGCAAAACAAAAATTGAACCAAACAAAATTAAATCCTTTCAATTTTTCTTTCCAGCAGTTTCACAAGAACAGAATAGAATCTCATATAATGTCATTTTTACTAATTATCTAAGTAATGTCCTTACATAAACTCTTATAATTTATAATAAAATACTAAACTAATATCAGTTCACAGTAGAGGAAGTTAACTGAACCATATTTGATCCCTTCTCTATTGAAACTCATTCATTTACATTACTTCAATGTCTCAGCTACCACAGCTTCCCGCAAATTTCTTTCTTCCCCCTAAACCTATAAACCTTACTGCTTACTGTTAATGTGCTTTCCGGCACAAATATTCCTGTGGAATCCTGATTTATTCCTGAGAATTCCCTACTTTCAAACAGCAGAGTGCTCAAAGGATGGATGCTGTTCCCCTCTGCACAAATTTATCATTCTACACAGACATGAAAAACTATGCTGTCCTTTGCCACTCTGATAGGGGTTATCTGCTGATCTGAGTACAACAGGTGAGGCGTGTCCTTATTCAGTAAGTTACCAGCATGAGGTAATCCCCTGGCAACTATTGGCAACCAAAATACATATTCTCTGAAATTTGTAGTTTCATTTTGGTAAATCTGTTACATGTGTTAGTCACTGCAGGACCTGTTTTGTAGTTCATTTTCCCCTCTGTCAAGTAACATGAAAGCAAGAAGATAAGGATGATGTGGGAAGTATATCTTCAGGTTAGCATCAAAACCCAGCCTGTCAAGACAGCTGTAACTGTAAATGCAGTCTACCTTAAAGATAATTTGGTAGTTGAATAGCCTTGAAAATAACATCTCACAGACATGGGCACATGAGCTAGAAAAGTATCCAGTCAAACTGTGCGGAAGTTATGAAGAAATTTAGGTGGAATTCAGAGCCCAAGAGACTTAAATTCATTCTTCCACAAACAGAGGCAGATCGAACAATAACTTCTGCAGTACGACCTCAGCTCCACCCAGGTAGGACTGAAAAGAAAAAACTCATTTAGTATGCCCAGAAACTGTCAGCAAATGTACCAGGAGCCATGTCATTGCCAAAGGTTGGAGAGAACTCATTCCTTTTGTGCTGCTTATCCAACACACAACATGCAGCACCAGCATCTGGCCTACAGCGTGAGTTTGATTCAGGACTGCAGTGATAGCCCAGATAACAAAAGTTACTGAGGTTTATAGCTGGCTCTGAGGTCCCTAAAACTATTCAAGGTAATGTTGGATGGGGCCCTGAGCAATCTGATCTAGTAGAAAATGCCCCTTCTTATGTCAGGGGTGTTCTACTAGACATCTGAATAGGAGAAAAATTTATTCTGGTGATGACTTGAAGGAATGTGCATAAGACAAGTATTATTAAAAACAAAAAGGCTCAGAGAGGAGCTAGCTTCTTAAAATGTATTTATTTTTATACTGAAATTAACATGTAAATTTAAACAACTTCTTCCCCGCAAAAAAAAAAAAAAAAAAAAAAAAAAAAAAAAAAAAAAAAAAAAAAAAAACCCACCAAAAAAA
>VWYN01003340.1:119386-134391 GCA_013400075.1 Hippolais icterina
AAGGAAGGAAGGAAGGAAGGAAGGAAGGAAGGAAGGAAGGAAGGAAGGAAGGAAGGAAGGAAGGAAATGCAGGTTTTGGTTGAAAAAACCCTCATTTATCTAATTTCATGTCAGTATCTGCTAACAGATGTCTGTGTTTAGATGAATAAACAACTGAATCTTGGTCCTTACTAATGATGATTAGAGGGATCAAGCAGTTCTTCTATGAGAAAATAGGTATTATTAAACTTTTATTTGACTTTTTTCCTTTTTTCCCTCTATTCAGTTCTCCCATCCCTTTCTCCTGTCCTTGCTCTTCATTGAGGGAAATCTCAATGAAAGTTAAAATTATGAGAGAGGACTGTTTGGTAGTTTGTTCTGTTTCTCTGTGGTTTTGATTCTTGTTTTTTCCAAAATATTAAAAATTCCTTTTAATTGATTTAAATAGAATATATTAAGTTCTTTAATCCTTTTCTTTATAAATAAAGCCTGCTATCAGAAATAAAATGTCCGTATTACTTGACTTATTTACTATTCTGCAGGGGAAAAAACCCAAACATTCCCCTCTTCGCAAATGCTCCTGTTACTCATAGGTCAACACATTTTTAGTAAAAGATTTTCTTTTCATTTCCTTTGTCTTTTCTCCCATGAAAATGAAGACCCAGGTCTGCCAGACGACAGAACTGACATCCTCCTCCTCTTCCACGCTGACTCAGGAGCAGCGGTGGTGTGCACACACGCTATGGGCCCCCTCCCCAGACTGCTCCCAATAAAGCTGAAATCACGAAGGAGCTCTCCTAGCATTCATTACAAAAAGATCTCTAATTCAATATGCTGGATTTTTTTCTTTATTATGGCCAGGATCCAGTAGCAAATTTTTTGTTTTACTTATCATTTAAATAAGATCTAAGATGGGCAGTTTAACTTAATCTTTTTTTATATCAAAAAAGGAGCCCTTAGTGGCAAAATATTTGGTTTTAGAATTTTAGAATCAATGTTTTTCTTTATTATATTTATAAGTTTTCATGCCTTCTCTTTAAGAAAGACTGATGGACTCTGTCCCTATAGGAAGATGAAATATTAAACTTCTGTTGATCAAAAAAAACAAACTGTGAGCAAAATATTAATATCATTTTTGCTAATATTTTCATTAAAAGCATTTTTTTTTACATTTTAGCATTTTTTCCTAACATCCTTTTGAATTCTTGTATTCTGCTAAATATACAGCAGTGCAAGCACTAGGAAACAGAATGTTAAGAAAAGATGGAGTCCAGCTACTTGGAAACTGCTTTGATTAACAATTACAAGGACAGTGTGTGCAAATTGAAATAGGTCCCAGGCTTCTTAGCTTGGAAAAGTACCATGATGTGCAGATGTGAAGGGAACACATCTATTAAGGATTCAGGTAGACAAAATTGTTGTGCTTGATACAACTGTCCAGAATATAGATGAATTCTGTTCACTTTGTTCTGCTCATAAAATGCTTTGCTATGTTGACATTTGGAACCCCGGAGGATAGCCACACTTCAGTGAACTGATGTTAGATATTGGTTCAGCTGTATCAGTTCTGCCGGAACCTATTTACTAGCTAACAAAATCTAAATTACGTTTGGAAGCTTATTTGAAGAAAGCAATCCTTGTGCTTCATTGCCCTAGTTTAATGCACTGCTGATTCACTACACTTGTCTACCCGCGTAATTCTTCAGAGAAACCTATTTTTAGCAACTACCAACAAATAAAATACAAAAGAAAATCAAGATTTTTTTCTGTTTTCTATTAGAAGTGTTACGCATGTAATAGAAAATAAAATAATAGCACTACTTTTATTATGTGAACCACTTAAAATTTCAGTTGAAAATCAAAAAGGTACCCTGCCTTCTTGACAGCTGCTGCTTTTGAAGAGCACAGGTGTCCCAGAAGTCCCATGTCACTTCTGCCAGTCATTTATGAATGACTGATACCCTATGCTCTCTCCAAAACAACTAAATTCAGATTTTAAGGAAATGGGTCATGCCTTTGCGCAGAGTAAATAAGCTTAAGGAGGTTTAGTTAGCTGACACTTTATTTGGTTAGCTGAATAGCTCTGCTGTCTTCACTGACCATAAAGACTAGATTCCCATTAGCTATCCATTAGCTAATTTGCATATGTTTACATTTTTTAGGTTATATGATAAAAACTTGTCTGCACACCAACATATGAATCCAAAGAGACAATAGCAGTTGGGGAAGACCAAACAATATCTTACCCTGGCTAGGATAGGCCCAGCACAAGGAAAACCATCAGCCTCACAAGCCCAGAGGAGGATGGGGGTGCAATATCAGGGAAAACCTCAAATTAAAATTTCAGAGGGAGGGACACCAAATACTGGCTGAACACCATATACTGGCTCTTCCCAGGGCTGTCTCAGATAATTCAGTCCAAGTGTGAAACCCATCAAGGTAAGTCAACACTAAAGCTCCTATAAAACTGACTTGGAGGGGGGTGCTGTCTGTGGATGCGAGATGCAAAGAGGACCAAATAAGGACTGAAATGCCAGGGACCTCTTGTGAGATTCTTAGGGAAGGAAACAAAAGTGGGAAAATGAAATAATTTAGGTAATTTGGAGAGGAACAAAGATGGGAAAATGGAGGAATAAGGTAATAAGAGGGGCTTGTAACAAACAACCAGTACACTTGTTTTCTCTGTTCTTGTTCATCAGTGGCTGTACAGTTCTGAGTTTCTGACTCCTAGGCTGGATGAGGGGAAATTCCATTCTCTATATGTGTGTGTGTGTGTGTGTGTGTGTGTGTGCGTGTGTGTGTGTGTGTAGGTCTGAATGCAGTAACTGGTTAGGGACCTTCAGTCACAAGGTATTCATGGTGCTGCGTCTAGAACTAGAGTGAGTGTCTGTGTACCATGGGCCCTGGATCAGTGACTGGACAGGCCAGGATAAGTTAAACCAAGTGCCAGACACTAGGGTTGGACAGGCACTTATTTTTTTGCAAGAGTAGGGGTCTCAGTTAACATACCTCTATCTATAAATTTCTGTTTTATAATCAAGATACATTGGAAAAACGAACAATAAGATACAGGGATAAGCTTTAAAAGCAGGCTAAATCATTATCAAAGAAAAAAAGCCTTGTTTTTCCATCTTTTCAAGCATCAGATATGCAGAGTTCACAAAAGTGTGTGAGCACCAACGTGTGATTTATGGTATTCCATCTATAGACGGAGAGTATCCTCTCAGCCATTACACTGACATTATGAAGCATTTGTTTGCAGCAGTTAGGATGTAAACTTGGAAAAATATTTATATAACTTGCAGGATTCATTGAATGAAAGAAATAACAACATGTTCCTTCAACAATCATGTAATAATTCTGTAAATTTCAGAAAAAAATTCAAGTAATTCTAATTAAGAAATGACTAACCAAATTAGTGTCTCGTAATGCATATCCTAATAACAGGAACCAGATGCTACTAAATCTTGATGAGTGTTATCATCAATGCCTGGAGGTACCACAGATAGACAGTGTATATTAATACCACATTCACTTAAATTGGATACTGGCACTGTCTGCCACAGGGACCACCTAAGGCAAAAAGCTTACTTACATACCCCTATTTCTATAAATATTCATGCAGTCATATACTGGCTCTGTGTTATTTAGTAGCTCACACAAGGAGGGAGACATTTCACTTTATTAATATCCTGGTTTCATCTGGGACAGAGTTCATTTTCTTCTTAGTAGCTGGTACAATGCTGTGTTTCTTGGCTTTATTACCAGAAGAATGTTGATAACACCCTGATGTTTTGGTTGTTGCTAAGCACTGCTTACCCTCAGTCAAGGATTTTTCAGTGTCTCCGCTAGTGAAGACCTACACAAAAAGCTGAGAGGGAGCATGGCAAGGACAGATGATGCGAACTAGCAAAATGCATATTCCATACAATGGAACATCATGCCCAATGTAGAAACTGTGGGAGTTACCTGGAAGGATGCTCATCACTTTTTGGTAATGACCTGGGTATAGGTCAGTGGGTTGTGATAATAATTATTGTTCGTCACTCATTTTTTTAGGGTTTTGTTACTCTCTCCTCATCTCCTTATAATGACTATTATTATTAATAATAATAAAAAATATTTAGTATTAATGATATTTTATGAGTAATTATATTATTATTACTATAGTTATTAATATAACTATTTTGGTTCAGTTTTTTTAAGCCTTTCTTATCTCAACCTGCAAGGTTTATCTTTTCTTTCCAGTTTTCTTCCCCACCTTGTTGTGCGTTACTTAGTTGTCATTTGTGTTTAAACCTGACAATTAAGTAAACCAATAGGATATTGTAGAAGTCAAATATTTATTAGCTAGAAATAGACTCATGGAATCAGAAAATTGTGTTGAAAGTGATGTCTAACAATCACCTAGTGCAACCTCCTGACCACGGGCAGGGGCACCTCCTACTAGACCAGATTGTTCACAGTCCCATCCAAACTGGCCTTGAACACTTCCAGGGATGGGGCACCTGGGCAGCATGTTCCAGTGTCTCACCACCCTCACTGTAACAGAACTTCCTTATGTCCAATCAGAACCTGTCCAGTTTAAAACCATTGCCCTTGTTCTATCACTATGTGTCTTCAAAAAAAGTCTCCCTCCATCTGTCAGCCAAGTAAACACACAAGCTATATCTCCAACAGAAAGCTCTGAGTTATTTCCAAAACCAAAAGAGGATTTTTAACAGTGTAAACTTCCTAATACCTCAGAGGTGCTATTTTCTCTGGAGTCTAATCAGAGATTTCCACACTCTTAAATATGTCAACATAATGTCAAAAAGACTTTACTTCTTGCCATGGATTTCGTTTCAGCTGGCTAGAGAAAAAATGCATTTCAGAAAGGAAGCTTTTAACCTTCATTCATAAAAATCCACTTGCACACATTGTGAACTCAGACTTGTGTATATTCATTAAATTCCCACAAATTCATAGGGAAATTCAAAAATTTTAAAGGGCATGTACAGAACTGAAACATAACTTTAGGAGATTGTATTAAATATGGATTCAAGTGAGGGGGTTATATGCTTCCCTTTTTTTCTAAAAAGAGAAGCCCAAACTATAAGATGAAGATTTCTGTAGATACATCTGTGATAAACTGCTTATAACCTTGGATATGTTATGTAAAAAGAGAACATTATTTTTTTTTTAAAGCTACGTTAGGAAAGTTAATTAGGTAATGTCCCTACATTGCTACTGAAATGCAAAGCAGCATGTAAATTCAGAGCACTATTTTTATTAGCATTATTATATCACTCTTTTATCAGGTGCTTTTTCAGCAAAATTTGTCAGTTTTGTTTAGACACATGCCCAAGGAATCTTTGAAACAAGCTGTTATATGTTTGAAGTACATAATTAAGATTAAACATTACAGATGACAAAACAGGGTGGTAAAATCCAGACTTCTCACATAGATTTTGGAGTTAGCTTATAAACACCATATAAAGTTTTCTACATGCTGTTGTGACACATTAAGTGAAGGCCAAAATCACACAGAGAGCTTTGGGGATTTGTTGATCAAAGCAATTGCTTCCAGTTTGAAATGCATAATGAGACAGCTTTTTTTCAACTAGCTGTAACTCTCCACATGTTTGGAAAAGGCAGTATAATGAGGAACAAATATCCACAGCAGATTTCTTTAGATGGGATAGAGAAGGATGCCCATGCCCCAGTGCTTCTGTAATGGCAGGTAACAGAATCACCCACTTCCTCAGGATTAGCCTTGGAAAGACTATCCAAAATCAGATTGACTGAATCATCTAGAACTTCATGTTATCAGGTGGGAAAAGTACTGTAAAATAAGTAATACATACTAAGAAAATTTATTGTGTGAAATGTAAAGATAGTGAAGTTATGAACACTTAGAAGCCTTTTATGAGAGACTTCTCACATCACATATCAAAGAATCAAGGACCCCTCAACCCACAGAGACAGAAGCAAATAAAATGTTCTACTGCATATTTTGAATTCTCTACTCAGCTTATTAAAGATTAATTTGTGTAGTTAAACCTAGCTTACGTGAAACAATTAAGTACAAAATCTCATTTGAAATAATAATAATTTTACTCATTTTAATACATTTCATGTAAATGAAAATTTAGTTAATAAAAGCTTGTGGGGGGTTGTTTTTTAAATTTCAAACTGCAGCCTAAAATAACTACATCTTAGTGTAAGAAAATGGAATTTTGAGTTTGTTTTGTTTAATGAGAATGATAGCTGTTTTGAGAGTCTTATAATACAGCAACAATTCAAGATGTATAGTCAATAATTTTAATTTTACTCCTGCATCACCACAGAAGACAATTATGATTGTGAATTTATGTAAAGTAATAGACAAGTATTAATATTTTTAGAACACTGCTGAATAGTTCAACTTATTAAATGTTTCAATTGTCTATGAATCCATAAGCCTTAATAATTAATTATTACATTCACAAAGTAATTATTGTCATTAGTCTGAGAATAAATCTAAACAGTCTAAGCACAGTGTTTGTTAGCAAGATGACTGTCTCAGTTCACAATTAAAATCAACTAACTTAGAGCATTATTTTAGAGAAAATAATTACAGGGCACACAATACATATATAATACCAGATGAAATTAATTCCATTGTGATGGTTAACCTTTGCTGGAATTCAGACCCTCCTCTCTTCCCTGGTTACTGTCTTCCTCCCCATTTTAAAAGAGGCAAGGAGAAACTAAGAGGGAAAAGCTCATGGGTGATGATAAGGAAAGGGAAATGCTGATGTATTTCTCATCATCATAAATAGAGAAAACTCAGGTAAGATGAATTAATTAATTGCTAGTTAAAAATAGGGTAGGATATAGGGTAGGAAAAAGTTGTGGTTATTTTGTTAACACTTTTCCTCTGCCTCTCCTTTCTTCTCAAAGTCTTGTCTTTCTCCAGCACAAGGTCCTTGACAGAGAATGCAGTCTTTCAGGAGCGATCTTCTCCAGTGTGAGTGCCTCAGTGCAGGGCCACAAGTTCTGGCCAGAAAACTGACTCCAGTATGTGCTCCTCTCCCCAAGCTGCACGTCCTGCCAGGAGCCTGCCCTAGTGTGGGATCCTTGGTGGGCTGCAGGATGGATTGGTGCTCCACTGTGGTCCTCCATCTGTGGCAGGGGCACAACCTGCTCTGCCATTTTCTTCTCAACAGACTTTTGGGAATCTCTGCTTCCACTCCTGGAATACCTCCCCCCCTCTTTCTCCTGATCTTGGTGTCTGCGGAGCTGTTCCACTCACATCTCTCTCCTCTCTCACAGCTGCTGCACAGTGTTTTTTAGGCTTTCTTAAATATGTTATGACAGAAGAGCTTACAACATCTTTGATTGTCTCTGGCCAGCAGTAGATCCCTCTTGAAGCAGTTCAAATTGTCTCAATGCAATCTGGCAACAGCTCCTGTTCTCACAGAAGCTACTCCTGCAATCTGTCCCACTCCCAAAACCTTGCCACATAAAAACAACACAGTTCATTCTATCCATATATAAGATGCTGAACTCTCAAGTTATGTTTCTGTTTTGCTACTAAAATGTAATAATGATTTTCCTGTCCTCTGGAAGAAGAGGCTCAGTAAACCAGCTTATCTCACCATGTCACAAAATGTAAATACAGACGTTGTATTGATCCATTGGTAACTTAGGAAGCAAATTAATTCAAAATGGAACCTATGTAATGAATTTAACCAGGCTGGAAGAAGTATTTTAAAACCATTATTTTTAACTAAATTTAGAGAATTTTTTTGTCTGTCAGAAATACTATAACTAAGGGTTTAATAGTGTTGGCAATTTTCCTGTGTGGTTCATCATGACTATTGAAAGTGTTCTGCTTCTGAAACTATAAAACAAAAACTGTTCAAACATGAGGGAAGAAAAGTTCCTTAAGATATCTAAAGATACAGGTTTTCTAATGAATTCGGTTTTGCTTTGAATCTCTGGCAATGGGTTACATGTTTATGATTCTCAAAATTCAGTTTGTATTAATTTCATTAAGAACCATAAAGTCTTAGCTAATCAGAATGAACTTAACCTAACAAAAATGTCATTTGATTGATATATAGTTCAATAATCTCTTTTTAAATTAATGATCTGTGGATGATGAAGTTTGTGATTCAAATGCTTGATGGAAAACATAAAAATATTTTATTTCTGTTCTTACATTTTTAGTATGTAAAATTTTCATTGGTCCTTGTTTTTTTCTTGGATATACTTCTGTTTCTTGTTAAAATATATTTCCACGGGCAACTTATTACAGTTATGCATAAAAGCTATAATTGATGAACTCTTGTTTATGAAACCATCCCATTAATGTAGAGAACTTCCAGCCTGCATTTAGGAGAAAAGAGAGTCTTATAATGTTCCTTTCCTT
The DNA here is from genome assembly GCA_013400075.1 of Hippolais icterina. Taxonomy (NCBI): domain Eukaryota; kingdom Metazoa; phylum Chordata; class Aves; order Passeriformes; family Sylviidae; genus Hippolais; species Hippolais icterina. Next base: position 127,764 of record VWYN01003340.1, read on the forward strand.
CTCTTTTGTTTGTATTTGCACTTAAGAGGAACATTTCAAATAATAAAAAGGCTCCAACAACATTGACAAAAAAACCACAAACCAAATACCACCACCAACACACACAAAAAAAGTCTATTCCTTACTAATGATTACTAAAATTCATTAATTTTCAGGAAACAACAGCATAAGAAAAAAGTATAATTTTATCCCACTAAAACTGTGGCTTTTCTTTTTTTGTTTATCACGTTTTGTGGAATTTTTGATTATTTTTATTTATTATCATAGCACAATAAGAAATATATACACTTGAAGGAATGAAAGGCATATACTAACACTACATTACCTCAAGTGAAGCTTCTGTGATTAGCTTTGACTGGTTGTATAATGTTCGGCTAAGAAAGGTTAGCATAATTGATTCTAACTCCCTTGTTGTATTATAAATTATGGAGCAGGAAAAATATTAATTACTAATGAATGATTACTGAAAATCACCAGGTAACCTGTCTGAAATTGCAATATAATTATATTTTAATTGCAATATTCTTCTTTTTGAATATGATTTTAGAGAGAAAAAAATCCAAGTACAGGGCATATTGCACAACTATATCAAGAAGCTTCTAAACACACTGAGAATTCTGTCCTTGTGAAATATTCAGGATGGAAATTCAGCTCTATCACTCCCCCTTCCCAGCTGAACAGGGGAGAAAAAATAAGATGGAAAAGGATTTGTAGGTTTTGATAATGCAGTATGAATAGGAAAAAAATAAAAAACATCTCTGCTTCCCATCAGCAAGCAACATCCAGCCACTTCCCAGGAAGCAGCGTTTCAGCATGTGTAGTGTTTGCTAAGGAAGGCAAACATTGTAAATAATGAGTGCTCCCTTCTCATTTTTCCCTTAGCTTTTATATCTGAGCTGACATCATATGGTATGGAAAATCCCTTTGATTAATTTGGGTCAGCTGGCCTGGCTGTGTCCCCTCCCAGGATCTTGACCACCCCAGCCCCTTGGTGAGGAAGAATGTTAGGGAGAGAGCGCTGATGTTGTGTCAGCCCTGCTCAGCAGTAGCTAAAGTAACACTGGGATGTTACTGCTGCAAAGCACAGCTCTGTGAGGGCTGCTAAGGCAAAATGAGCTCCATCTTAGCCAGACCCAAGACAGGGAGGCACGCAGCTTTTGGGGAGGAGAATCTCATGTAATCTCATTGGTGATATGATGGAAGACTGAAATTGCCTTGGTAACAGTATTGGAAACACCAAATCTGGGTATGGATACCAGAAATAAATATAGGAAAACTGAGACCAGTGAAAAAAAATTAGGTTTTGACACATTGTTTATTGGGAGGTAACAAGGGTAGGAAAGGGGAAGGGTCAAAGCATATGGGCAAAGAACAAATATGGAAAACAGAGAGAAAAGGGAGTAAAAATTTCTGGTGAACTGTAAACAAGTACATTTTTCTGTTTGAACCCTGCCCCGATCACTGCAATCTGTCCTATCTTCTTATTAAATCATATTGCAAACTGGGGTTTTATGTAATCTCAGTCATAATATGTGCATGTGTGAAGACAGTTTTAGGTGCTGGTAACAGGAAATACTGACTGATACAGACAGCTGCTGTATGTGTAATTTGCTAACAAATGACCAGACAATGAACAGGAGACCCACATCAGGAAGAAATTCAAGCTTTGATCCAATGACTTTATAAATGATCTGGGATCTGGGCATGGACATTAAGCAGACTTAAATAATATCATCCAGCTATTTTGTGGAGCCTTGTCTACCATTGGCTGCTAAATTTAGATAATTTGGGGTAACATGACCTGTGCATCCACCAGTGACCCTTAGTCCTAATCCTCTGGTAAGACAAACATCCCTGTGCTGCTGTGTTCATATTTACGTGAGAGCAATTGCTGTTTATTTGGGTGCTGTTAACCCAGTGCTCCGTGATGAGCTAAGTTGATGTTCTCTGTGTGTGTGCATGTGCATGAGTTTGAGTATCTGCCTCTGCAGTGTGGGCTCCAATTTGCTGCTTGTCAGACTTGGAAAAGAACTCATCAACAGCCACTTCCTCCTCAATGCTAGAGTGGACTGGATTTGTTGTAAATGGACTAGGAAGAATAAAACTCTGGGTTCTGAAATTCACTGGGAATTGACAACTCCTTAACATAAATTCTCTGTCTTCTGTGCAGTTATCCTATTTGAATCACTAGTTCAGTAATTAAAAATGAAAGGCATTCAGTTTTAATCTTGACTTTGATAGTTGCATTCGTATGTGTATACATGAATAGAGGCAAATTAAATTAAAATTCTAAAAATTATATTTTTTGCTTGATGAAAGATTCCTGAGCAGTTTTCAATTTTTTTATCACAACTATCACAAATTCCCAAATATCAGAGATCTCATAAAATATAATTGCTTTTATATTTTCATTTTTATTTGTCATATTAATATTTCTGTCATATTAATATTTTGTCTTATTGTAGTGTAAGTTGCCAAAGAAAGACCATCAAGTTGCATTCTTCTGTGAATTACAAAAAGGAATCTGAACCTCTATTATTAAAATGGTCATCCATTTTTATCCAATTTCCTCACTATCTTTTAACTACAGCTTGCTGCTTTATTCATTCTTAGAACATGATCACAAGATACTGCTAAAAGGATATTATTCCAGACTTCACATATTAAAAAAAAAAAAAAAGAAATTCAAGGGCTGAAAGTTGAGTGAAGAGACAGTGGAAAGTGATGACCTCTTTATAGAAGTTACTTTCATCACAGATAGTGAAAGGAGAGATTATAAAACTGAAGGTGTTTGAAATATTATGGGAGTATAAGGAAAGAGCTAGCTTATTCACTGATTCTGATTTGAATTTAATCTTTAAAAAGTACCTATCATACTTCTCAACTGCCAATATCTGTTTCTTCATTTTTATAATATAACTTCCAAAAATCATATAATAAAACAAGTAATTTTAGAAAATTTTAATTCTATGAATATCCAAATGCTCAATAAAAATTAACACTTTAGTTAATTCCTGTTACATGCACATACTCAGTATTCTGTCATGGGTTAGAATGTGGTGGTTTAACCCATGCTGATGCCATGTGCCCAGCAAAGCCACTCTATCACTCCCCCTCCTCAATCAGACAGAGATAATATTAAAAAAAAAGCTAATGGATCAAGATAGAAACAGGAGGAGGTCACTCATCATTCCTCATATTCTAATAGGGATAATAGACTGGGGAAAATTAATTGATTTGATAAGCAATTGAATCAGAGTATTGCAGTGAGAAATGAAATCAAATCTTTATAACACCTTAGCCCCACAATTCACTTCTTCCTGACCTTAACTTTATTCCCACATCTCTAGGTTCTCATTCCCGGCAGAGCAGGAGGGGTGGGACAGGAGGGTTGTGGTCAGCTCGTCATCCATTGTCTCTTTTGCTCTGCTGCTGCTTCCTCCTCTGTCTGAGGATTACTTTCTCTGCTCCAGCATGGGTTCACTCCCACAGGGGACAATCCTCCACAAACTTTTCCAATGTGAGTCGCTCTCACACTGTGGTTTACAAAGAGCTTCTCTGGTGACCATCCCTTCACTCTGCCAAAACCTTGCCACACTAACTCAGTATCTATCTTTTAAGGGGTATTCAATATCATATAACAGTGATGTAGATTTATTTATAGTGAATTATTTTATTTTCTCCCTTTTACAGTAGCACTTTGAATTTCCATCTACTAATGGGGTAGAGAATTGTCAAAACTAGGTATCTGCTTGATGCTGATACAACAAAAAGCTTTGAAGTAAGAAGAAAATTCATGTTTTTCTTTCCTCTTATTTTATGTCATTATGTTGGTAATTTTCTACATAATTTAAGGACAAGACATATTCTATAAGCGGCTGGGAGTAGTCTCACAATCACTAGACCTTCTTCTTATAGGTGAACTTCAACTTACTGGATGACGTCTGGAAATACCACACAGGTAGAAAACAGTCTAGGACACTAAGCATCTTCCTCAAATGTTGGAAAATTATTTCCTTGCTAACAATATCTGTAATTCTCAATTTAACTAGTAGAACCAAATCACTTTTTATGCAAAGCTTTCTTTACAAACATTTATAGGATGTAGATATTGTGCTAGTGACACAGGGAGAAAAAGTCTGTATTAAATCCCACACCCAACACAAACCACAAAGGGATTTCAAAAGATTGATACAAAGCCTAATTTTTTAAGAATAAGCAGGAGATCCAGTTTTGTTCACCATTCATTGCCTTCCTTTATTGTTTGTGACGTATTTGTGCAGATCAGTTAGAATTAAACTACCTAATGTTGTCATTGGCAAAAAAATCTATTTAAGTGGAACTAGAACAGAATGTTGAAAACCGGAGACAGAAAAGCATTTTTAAACAACACTAAGTTAATATATGATAATTAATGATATTCACTATGGAGAAGAATTTAGGATCAATATTGATTTCCAAAAAATAACTTCACTAGGTGACAATAATTAAAGTAAAATTGCAACCACCTAAACTCCTAATTGCAACTCATATAAAATATAAATATATCAGATAAAAATTAGCAAATCATTATTTCAACAGAAGTCTTCAATTGACAAAAGGTTTTATATCTTTTGCACACCAAAGAATCCTCCTAGATGCCGATCAGGTCAGCTGATCAAGGGAAATATTTTCGTCCCCTCCACAGCTGATCCTAAAATGGATCCCAATAGTGAAATTGAATGGATATCCTAATTTACCAGCATAACTTTAGAGAGCTATTTGAATAACACTCTCTCTCACTTATATTTTGACTTCTCTATTGGTAAATACAAAATATATCAATTTAAATTATAGCATATATAGTAGTGAAAATAAACCGGACAAGTGTTTATAAACTCTTCCATGCCACTGCAGCCCAGTGCTGTTCTGGGAGATGTTCTGTCTCTTGTTCTTGTTCCATGATAATGTTAGGTTAGGAACCTTCTTTTCTGGTTTCTTCTAGACACTCTTTTACCTCATTAGAATTTCTTTATAAACTATTGGGTTCTATAATATCTTTATAGAATGTAAGAACTTGCTTCTTGTATGCAACATAAAATTTAATGTGAGTGGTAGACTTCCACTTCACATTCTCTCCTACCTAGTATGGTGTCAGAACTGTCTCAGTCTAGTTTGTTATGAAGAAGTTAGACTCAATATAAGTAATATACTCTTTGATATAGGGTCTTCTATTTATAAGTTCATCTTTGGTCAATTTATCTGTCCAGATGTTTATTTTCCTATTTTATTTTTATGTTGATGAAAATACTCAATGTTATCTGATGTTTCCCTCTGACTCTCTCAATTATGTTTGAAATTATGCCTTCTGGTGTTCAATGAGACTTTTTGTGCTTAGATTTCTTTGGGAACTGTTAACATCCCTCAATAACTGAAGATAAGCATATATCTTTACATTTCTCTTAGGTAGGCCTCTACTTGTGTATACAGGCTCATAGACATATAGTATAAAAAAGTTTTAAAAAACAAGCGAAAAACAAAGAGTGTGCTATTACTTAGTAAGATAATACAAAGATGAGAGGGTTATTTAATTACACAACATAAAAGAAAAAGAAAAGGCTTTGTGCTTTAGCAGACCTTGCTGCTTTCTTATGCAGCATGTTTTCTGCCCTCATCCCCAGGTGCCACACATCCTCCTCTTGGGAATATCATTCCCCACTGAAGGTTACCATGACAATAAGAAATCCTATTTCAGTGTGCTAATTCTTTTCTGTTTGGTTTGTGTTTGGAGGTGGGTTGTTTTTGTGAGTTTGGCTTTTTGGGGTTGTTTTGGGGTGTTTTTTGTAAGGTATACTGACACCATCTGCACACTTTAGTTGCAAATGGATGCCTTTAAAACTCTTCATGTCTATAAGAGTAGGAAAAGGGAAAAAAAAAAAAAAAAAAGAAAAAAAGAAAAACATTGTGAGCAAAACTCCAAGTTGTTTATCCTACTTATTTATTAGCTTTCTCTTTGACCCTGTTTTGGAACATATGAAGTGGCTCATTTCCAAAAAAAAAATTAAAACTGATCTGACCCTTAGCAATGTGGTATAAAGCTGCTTGATTAAGAAACAGGGATCAATTCATGACCTTTTATTTCGCAGGCTTGTCTAACAGGACCCTTACCCTTATGTCACTACCAAAACTGCTGAAGTTGCTTTACTGCCAACTCAATTCTCACAATCTCTCTTTCTCATTCCAAGGTGATCTGGAAAGCGATAGCTCTGCAGAAGACGTGCACTGGTTCCAAACACATTTCCTCAGTGCAAGATAAGCTTTCACCTTATTCTGAAAACAATGACTGAATACAGGAGAAAAAATTGTCCATACTGCCATTGTTAAGGATACATTCTGAACAGCTAGATAGGACGGTCATGCAACACAGGCAAAAAATAACTTCATTCCAAATGAACAAATTAATACCCTACAAGTACATTTTGGTTAGCAGATATAAATTACTCTAATCTCTTCAGTGCTATAAACTCAGACACCTAGAAATGTGAAATCTTACAAAACAAATTCCCTCCCATCAGACAGCCTAGATGGGAATATTCCCAAGGGAATTAATTAATGACTCCTGATGTTAAATCTACTACTACATATACTA
>VWYN01003340.1:137201-175532 GCA_013400075.1 Hippolais icterina
TTTAATTAAAATAAAATACGAATAAAACTTTGCTGTCTATAACTATTTTCCTGCAGTAAAACTCGTAATGAAAAGTTGTAATGAAAAGAACAATACAAGTGGAAACACAGGAAGAAAGAAACTCCCTCAGTTATCAGCAAGAAATATTAATCTTTTCAATTCTAAAAAAAACCAAACACATGTTTCAGTTAAATGGTACTGATGAATCAGGATTTAATTATTCATGATGAAATTTGTAATGAGCTTTGTCCTCAGCAAGGAAGTCAAAGGAAATTGTGAACAGCTTAGGATTCAGGCTGCAATAATCCATGCTTCCATTTGCTAGCCAAAATGAACCTGACACAAATCTAACCGTTTACAGAACTTTGTGAGCAGAATTGGGGCCTGACAATTAGGGAATACCCTAACATTCCAGCTCAAAAAAGAAATTCATACTACTGTAATAGAAGTTTGTGTTCCAGGTATAGAGGTGAAAAAAATTATAAAGTCAAGGCTTTTCATCAGATTTCTGGACTTATTCACTAAGTGTATTTTAATAACTCAAATTTTGCTCATTCCAGAAACTGGAGAGAAAATTAGTATATGATGACTACAGAAAGAACTGGTGGGATCAATTTTCTTAAGCAGATGCACAGTTTTTAGAGAGTTAAAAACTGTCTAAAAACTAATGGAAAATATACTAAATTCTTGCTAAGTTCTGTGTTTAAAACAGTTTTCCCGTTCTGATATTATGGATTAGGTTTTTTTGCAAGAACAGTTTTGTGAATCTGCAGCTTCCACAGCTTTTAATACCACAAAGCACAAAAAGTAATGATTTGCCTTTATGACGTGGTGGGTACTTTTGGGTTTTATAAGTTGTTTTCAAAGTCTCTTCAGAAAGTCAGCATGAGCACAAGGATGTAGCATTTTCAGAATCAAGTTGCCCAGTTTTGCTTCTTATCAAAGAGCAGAAAGCCGAAAAGGAAGATGCAAAAAGAATTACTGGTAAACTTAGAAGAGGATCAGAAGCTACATGCAACATCTAAGTTCTTGTGCTGGCTCATCCAGCATGGTCATGTTCTTGTTGGGAATTGTCCCGGTTTGGAACAGATTAGGGGGAAGAACCCCTAAAACAAACCTCCACCACCCCTCCCCCACCCCCCAGCCCTGGGTTTGGGAGGGAAGGAAAAACTCCTTGGAGCAAAAGTGGAAAAACTGATTTATTAATAACACTCCCCACACAAGAGAAAAGAAAATGGGTACTGTGGGAAGAGGTGCCGAGCTTCTGTGTCGAGCTCCAAGGATGCCCAAGCTTTCTCGAGTCCGGTCAGGTCCAGGAGCCTGTCCTAATCTTCAGGAAGGGAGGACAGGTAAAAAAAAGAAAAACAAGAAAAGAATAGCGAGAATAGCGAAAGCAAACAAGCAGGCGAGCCAAAGCCAAAGCCGGTAGCAGCAAAGCAAAGCTGCAGCCAAAAATGAAAGTAAAAACCCCGCAGCTCCCCCCACCAGTGAGGGCCTGCCCATCAGCCGCAGTCCTCACCGAAGGGGGAAGAAAAACAGCTGCCAGACACCACAATAGAGGCCCACGATATAGGATATAGGGTAGAAGTCACTGTCAACCCAGGACAGGAATGTATTAGGTCAGTTTGGTTGCTATTTGTTTTTCTCCAAATATCCATAAATAGAATACCGTTTTAAAGATTTGTCATCCTTTTACTTGGCCAGGCATCATTACTATCAAAAAAATCTAGTGGTACCATGTTATTCAGTTAAAGAAAAGTCAACTGTGCGAGAGAAAGAACAGGTAAAGATACTGGGGCACAGTATGAGAGAACTAAGAACATAGTCTCACATCTCAGAGACATTTTCCCTTCATTGCAGTTTCAATTAACCAATATCATCACTACTGAAGGTGCTCCAGGTTGATCCAGGCTGATCCAACAATGAAGCAGTGTCAGTTTTCCAGTCCTTGGTGGTATTTTGTTTGTATTAGAATCTAGACTTTTAACAATGTCTAGATGTTTGCATTCACAATTGATACATGCCCCCTAGATCAAAATTACTTTAAAGTCATAAATCACATTACTTTTAAAAAAAGAAATACATATATTATAATACATAAATACATATATTTATTCAAATTAAAGAAGTGATTCCATTAATTTTTGCATTGCAACATCACTTTTATGTTTACAAAACCATAACTCATCTCTTAGAACACAACATTTGCTTAAATGTGCATCTTTTTGCGCATGGTGGGAAGGAAGACCATCATAAAATTTGTGATCCAATGCAGCAGTTAAATTACACCAAGGTTCAGACTGTTTTTCCTTGGCACTGTCTCATCCTACAGAAGAATCAGTGCTTTAGCACTCTAAAGAGATATTGAGTGGTAAGAGTATCAGGACAAAAAATATCACTGAAAAGGTATACTTTCAGCTTATGTAATTTATGACTCATTAAGGTAAATGCTATAAAGTGCCATAGACAAGTAATAGAGAGCATCCTTTCCTAATCCTGTATTCTCATTCCAGATCTTTTACAGTTCTCATTTTTTCCAGACTGTGTGATTTACATGCTAATGATAAACCTATTATTTTTCTGGGCTAGTAGCAAAAGAACCAAAATAATGTGGATATTCAGATTTATATATTGAAAGGGAGGTGGTTTTGATACTTCAAATGAGAGTCTTCTTATCTATTTTAAAGCAACAAAACCACAGGAATTTAACCTGATCTTGTCATATAAATGACTATGGAAGAATATGAAGAGCTTTAAAATAGCTCATCTTAATTCTTTTAGGACAAGCAGAATCATCAGCTTAAAATGCAGCCCTGAGGACTAATTTAGCATGGACACTGAATTGCATCCAAATTTCAATAAAGCCTAAAAAGCAAGGCAAAAGACCAAATATCATGTACACTATATGTTTGCTAAGGAAGCATGCTTTATATGTGGAGCCAAGAACTAACTGATAATCTTGCAAAGTTGCAGCAATTCAGACACAATAGGTTAAATTAAGTCCAAATTACACAACTCTTAGAGTTTCTTTGAAAGTAATAGAATTGATATGCAGACATTTTCTTTTTTTCTGTGCTTCTTTCTTTCTTCACTCTTTCTTTCTTTCACTCTTCCACTTTGTCCAGTCTCTTATGTATTCTGTGGTCAGTGACACTAGACTTCTTTGATAAGAATGGGGTGGAGACTTCAGGAGGTCACCACTTTCTCGAGGTCTTTGATGAAAAAAGTCTGAGCAGAGGTTGTTCTCTTGCATTCATTCAGAATATTTTCTGAGATTTTTAACACAAATAACTTGCTGGCTTTGAAAGAGGTTTTGTTAGGCTCAAAAAGCTGTACTCAATAATGAGAAAAGACTGATCATTTGGTCTCAAATATGTCTCAAATCTCCAGTATAACCTCATGCATGTATTTTCAACTCTGTCATCTCATGCTTGTTCTCTTGGGTCTCATTGTTGAAATCTCATTTATCTTCAGTGTCCCTTAATCATCTTTGTTGCTCTCTGCTGGACCTTCTCCAGGAGTTCCATGTCTCTCTTGTACTGAGGAACACAGAACTGGACACAGCACTCCAGATGTGGCCTCAGCAGGGCTGAGTGGAGGGTCAGGGTCACCCCCCTCGACCTGCTGACAATGTTCTTCCTCATGAACCTCAGGGTTCCACTGGCCCTCTTGGACATGAGTGCTCATTGCTGACTCATGGACAGCTTGTTGTCCACCAGGACCCTTAGGTACTTCTCTGCAGAGCTGCTTTCCAGGTCCACTCTCAGCCTGTGTTGTTGCATGGGGTTATTCTTCCCTAGGCACAGGATTCACTATTTTTCTTTGATGAATTTCAAACTGTTCTTCTTTGCCCAGCTCTCCAACTTGTCCAGGTCCCTCTGAAGGGTTTCACAGCCCCTGGGGTATTGACCACTCATCCCAGCTTTGTGTCATCGGTAAAGTTGCTGAGGAGGCCTCTGCTCCTTCACCCAAGTCATTGATGCAAAGCTAAAGAATACTCAATACTCTGCCTTGGGGAGCACCACTAGTGACCGGCCTCCAACTGGACCCTGTGTGGCTGACTATAACCCTCTGGGATAACAATCCATTAGAAGATGAATGCATCTATAAAGACTGACAAAATGCTTTAGTAAATGCTGGTTTGAGGTAGTCTTTCTCATCCATTGCCAAAATTGTTTTACAATTCAGGCAGTAATTACATTAGCAAATAGTTTGGTTCACTGGGAGAACTACAGATACAAACATAAGAAACCTAACCTATACATAATATGCATTCACAACCATTTTCCTAGGAGTGCTTGTAGTGTATTCACAGTAACGGCAAAGTTCACAGATGTCTTACAAAAGTACATTTCTCAGAATATTAAATTTTGAAGGAATCTGAAGTACGAAAACACTATGTAAGCCACAGCACAACAAAAACATATAGCTGGTGCCAGCTGGGAAACTTGCTTCAGAAGTGCACTCTTGATAAAATTAAAACAGTAATATTGACTTACTCCAAAGTCTTGGGCAGATAAAATTTGCAATGGTATCATTGCTTGTGTTTACATCTGGCTCCTTTTCTTTTTCTGACACATTCCCCCACAGTCCTCTGGTTTTCGTTAATTATTTCCTATTTTGAGAGACCACTCTATTACAACCAATTTTCTCTATTGTCAAATAAAACTCACCATCTTTCAGAAATTATCATGTAAGTTTGGAAAGCAATCTCTGTAATATTTTTTCATATTCATCAGTCATTTTCCATTCATTTAATTTTAATTAACACAGTGAATTTTATATGCCTATTGCTGTCTTCATTTCTAGTCATTAGAGATTCTGTACTTGAAATTAAAGAAATTAAATAAATGAATAAAAAGTACATTATAGGAGAAAAGAAAATCTAGAAATTTCTAAGCTCGTTTAAACACCACAACAATTTATCTGAAATAATGTATATCAAATTGCTATAATTTTAAAATTCATTCATTTATTATAATTGTTATGCCACCACGATATTTTACTGTCAAAAAATTTAGGCTAATCTTACACAATACAGAACGACTGTAAGATGATTCTGAAGTAATTAATAGCACGTTTGCTATTGTTACAATAAGGAACATCCTTGTGGCTTTGTCTCTTTGTACAATTAATCCTAGCAATTTCATTCTAGATCCTAAGAAATTTATTTTATTAACATCTTTGTTCTACATCATATACATAAGGTAAATATTTGGTATTTGTGGTTTACACCTTTGAAGTTTACCCCTAGAATCATAGAACGATGAAATCATTCAGGTTGAAAAAGTCACCTAAGACCATCGAGTAGAGCCATTAACATAATATTGACATGTCCCTCACTAAAACATGTCCTCAAGTACCACATCTACACAATTTTTAAACATCTCCAGGGATATGGATCCACCCACTTCCCTGGGCAGCCTGTTCCAATGCTTGACAGCCCTTTCTGAAAATAACCTGTTTTAATAACCAGTCTAAACCTTCCTTGAGACAACATGAGACCGTTTCCTCTCATCCTGCTTGTTTGTTACTTTTGACAGGACACTGACCCTCACTGTACCTCCTTTCAGGTAGTTTTGAAGAGCAATAAGTTCCCCTCAAGCCTCTTTTTCTCCAAGCTAAACAATCTAAGCTTCCTCAGGCACTCCTTCCAGGACTTGTGCTCCAGACCTTTCACCAGCTCCAGTGCCCTTGTCTCAACATACTCCAAGAACTCAATGCCTTTCTCGTAGTGAGGGACGCAAAACTGAACAGAGGACTCAAGGTACAGCCTCACCAGTGCAGAGTACAAGGGGGATGATCCCTGCTCTAGTTCTAGTTCTGCTGGCCACAATATTTCTGATATGAGTGAGAATGCCACTGGCCTTCTTGGCCACATGGACACACTATTAGCTCTTACTTAGGTGGTTGTCAACAAGCACCCCCAGGTCCCTTTCCACTGGGCAGCTTTCCAGCTACTTTTTCACAAACCTGGTGTGCTGCATGAGGTTATTTGACCCAAGTGCAGGACCTGGCAGTAGTTAATCTGGTCTGCATATTGGACCTTGTGTTCTCTTCAGAAGAGAATCTCCTGTGACAATACCATGTCATTTTTCCTTTATGGAAATGGTTTTTCGCTCTCAAGGCATAGGGTGACTTAACCCTGGTAGCACATCTAAATTAGTTCCACTTGCAGAACTTTATACCTGTGCTGTCCTGCACGACATCCTTTTCTCTAAATTGGAGACATATGGATGTGACATATGGAACTTTCCATGGCTGTATAGTCACATGCAAAAAGTTACAGTCAATGGCTTGATTTCCAAGTGGAGGCTAGTGATGGGTGGTTTTCCTCAGGGGTCAGTATTATGAATAGAATGATTTAATTTCTTGGTTGGTAACATGGACAATGGGACTGAGAGCACCCTCAGCATGTTTGCTGATGACACCAAGATGTGTGGTGCAATCAGCACACTGGATGGAAAGGATGCCCTCCAGAGGGATTTTGAAAAGCTTGAGAGGTAGGCCTGTGCAAACCTCATGAAGTGCAAGGTATTACATGTAGATCATGTTGCCTGAAGCTGTGGCTGACCCATCTCTAGAAATGTTCAAGGCCAGTTGAATGGCGCTTTGAGAAACTTGCTCTAATATGCCTAGAGGTGTCCCTTCCTAGAGCAGGGTGAGTGGTACTAAATGATGTTTAAGGCTCTTTTAACTAAAACCAATCTATGAGTCTATAATTAGGCAAGAACATTTTGGAAAGTGAAGTTGCCACAGAGGAGACATGCCTGATGTGCCAATCTGGAACTTATTGTTGTATCCCTTATGTCATTACCTTATGGCAAGTGGAGAGAGAATAAGAGACCCTCCACAACCTTTATTCCGTCTTCACTTTTCCTTTATTCAGTTTATGTTTCTGACCTTATTCGTGATGCTATGTTATTTCTCTGGTGTGATGAATCAGGACTTTGGAAATCAAATATATCTGGTATTCTGTAATACTTTGGTTTTATTTATATATTTTTTTCTATTTAGTTCTTGTGTTTGTCTGCAGGAAGCCAGGAGCAGATTTTGTTAGTAATGCAAAGCTCCCACTCTTTTTTTTCAGCTACATATTTCCAATCTGAGATAAAGTAATCAAAATAAGTTTGTTTTTAAAACTTTTTGTAATTAAAACAATTGAATTTCAGTTTCTCTAGGAAAAAAAGAAAAGCATTTATATGGGAAGTGGAAGCTAGCAGCTGAAATTTGAGGAATAATTTAATTCTGGCTTTCATTTACAATTTTATATTATGGTCCTAATATGTCCTCATTAATAGGTCTTATGGAACTATAGTACTGCAGTATGACATCTCAGTCTCTAACAGTATGGATCACGACACACTGTGGGAACGAAGGGTCGCTCGGGATGGACAGAGACGAGAGATCTCTGGAGGCCAGCCTAGTTTTGGAGCATGCAGTTTATTGCATAGGGCGTGGGTGAAGGGGCCCTGCTACGAGCTGCCAGCTGCAGCTTGGAGCAGGTCCGAGAGGGTGAGAAGAAGAAGAGGAGCAAGAGAAGAAGAAGAAGAGAAAGAGAGAGAGTGTGCGAAGTTCCCATTACAATGCGTTAAATCTTCTATACTGAATATTTTAATTTACACCAATCAATCTAGTACAAGATACAAATCTTATAGCATTTACATACAGCCTATAAGAATCATTACATTACCATACTGTGTTATATTTTAAACTGTAAAAGCTACTTTTTGGACCCCTCTTGCCAGGCTAGTAGGGTCTGCTCTGACCCTTGGACTCTTGGTAAGGAGAAGGGCATTGTTTAATCAAGGGGGGATTACTTTCGGCTGGCCATACTATTGTTTTCCAGTTTTTCAGTAACTAAAGCTTGGCATCTTAGACATTGAAACTTGCTTTCAACTCTATTTCACTAATATGTTTCATATTCTCTAAAATCAGCAGTCATATTTATAAGGCTTTCCTGTTTCATCTTCCCCAGCAATTCACTAAAGCATAACATCACTGGACTAAAACAGTGATTTTTCATACAAACGATTAAGCGCTTAAAGTATTGAAGTTAATTTTTAATGTAAGTTTAGCAGTTGGAAATTTACATATAACCCCACCCAAATCAGCACAATGTGACTTTACAGCTGTTCACTCGAACATGCTTTGTGGGCTATAGACACAGAAATCTTCCTGTAAAATATTAAGAAAAAAAACCCAAACCATATTTATTGCACTTACTTATTTTTATTGGAAGAGGAAATATTTCCTTCATTAAAATAATACACATAATAATTATTTCTAACCATAAACACACTCACTCCAGCATAAGTGGAGGACAGGTGGAAGACAAATAATGCAGGGCTAAAAAAAAAAGACTGACTTCAGGAATGGAAAAACAGGGCAAAATGAGAACTTCTTCAAGTGAACATATATACTGGGCTTGTGTGGCAAGCTTTTCCTGTCGTAAGTCCACAGGGGTAAAGGAAACAGACCTGCTGCTGGCCAAAGCTGAGCCCATCAGCAATGGGGACTGCACCTTTGTGATAACATATTTAAGAAGTGGGAAAAATTGCTACAAAACAGCAGTTGGGAGAAGAGTGAGAATCTGCAAACCCCAAGGTCAGAGAGGAGGGAAGGTCAGGAGCTGTGCCAGCTGCAGGAGCAGAGGCTACCCTGCAGCCCAGGGTGAAGACCATGGTGAGGCAAGTTGTCCTGCAGACCCTGGAAGTCCATTGTGGAACAGATATCCACATGCAGCCTACAGAAGGCCCCACAACACAGCAGGTGGATGTCCCTGAAGGAAGAAGTGAGTCCATGGAGAGGCTGTGCTGAAGCAGGCCCCAGTCAGGACCACTTGAGAGGAGCCCATGCTGGAACAGGCTCCTGGAAGAACCTGGGACCCAGTGGAGGACCCATACTGGAGTAGTCGATTCCTGAAGGTTTACAGCCCATGGAAAGGACTCACAATTGAGAATTTCACTGAGGACTGTCATTTGTGGAAGACTGGATGGTGAAGCATGGAAGAGTGTGAAGAAGCAGCAGCAGAGACAATGTGTGATCAACTGACTGTAACCCCCATTCCCTCTTCCCACGCTCAGAGAGAGGAGGTAATCAGGATAGAATGGGAGATTGGGAAGGAGGAAGGAGTAGGAGGAAGGTGTTCTAATATTTGTGGCTCATTATGGTATTCTGGTTTGATTTCTAATAAATTAAATACATTTCTGCAAGCTGAATCTGTTTTGCCCATGACAATAACTAGTGAATGATCTCTTCCAGTGCTTATCTTGATGCACAAGCTTCTTGTTGCATTATTCTCTCCCCTATCTAGCTAAAGAGGTGAGTGATAGAGCAGTTTTGGTGGGAACCTTGTGTCCAGCCAGTGTCAAATTATCACAAAACACAGAAATGCTTGCAGACCAGAAAAAAAGCCCAGGAGAACCCTATGTGTGGTCAGAAGAATAGAATAATAGAATAGCGCTTACATGACTCAGGTTCTGCGATGGAAGGATCAAGGCCCTTAAAGATAGATATTAAGAAAAAGGATGATGATATTTCCCTCTCTGTGAAGGAGCGGCTCAGATCTTTCACAGGTAGCTTCACTGTGAAAAGCTTGACCTGCACGTTGAGAGCTTGTGGGTCAGTGTCAGAGGAGGGGCAATATGAGTGATGTTGTGGTAGGAGTTTGTTCCAGACCACTCAATCAGCATGAGAAAACAGAAAAATGTTCATAAATATCTCAAGGAAATCTCTGTATCACACTTCTAGGATCTTATAGGGAATATTAAACTCCCTGACAGCTGCTGAACATACAAAGGTGGTATGGGAGGATGGAAGCTGTGAGATTTGCTTCAGTAGCCAAATGGAGCAAGTGAGTGGATACACAGCTGGATCTGCAAGGAAGAACCGCTTGGGGATCTGACAGTCAATGGCAACCTTTCCTGCAATTGCCATGAAACAGTGGAGATTGATCTTCTCACAGAAGCAAGGAAGAAACATAGCAAAGACCTCGGACTTCAGATGAAGAGATTTTAGTTTATTCAGGAAAATTTACAGGTGGTTCCTAGAAGCTTGCTCTGAAGGGCAAGGGAGTTCAAGAGAAGTGTCAGGTCTTTAAGGACAGAATCTTCCAAGTGCAAGAAATATCCATCACAATACTTGGCAAACAATATATCAGGAGATCAGCAGAGACTAGGCAGGAAGTTCATGACAGCTTTGAAATAAAAGGGCAGCACAGAAAATATAGAAGGGGTTCAAAGGAAATTCAAAGGAGGAATTTTAAAATATACTTCTGAGACAAGCTGACAACAGTTGAAAATTGTAGGATGATGCCAGGAAAAATAGCTCAGCTGGAGCTGAGATTTGTAAGGAATATGAAGGGCAAGATGAGGAGCTGAGTTTATAGCAAAAAAGAAACAAGGAAAATATGGATCTTTTGCTGAATGGGGTGAGTGATTTTGTGACAGTAGACACAGTTAGAGCTGAAATGCTTTGTATCTTTGTCTTCATCTTCACCAACAAAATCTGCCAGTCCTCCACATACAAAGGAAGTTTTGAAGGTAGAAAACAAGTACCAGCAGTGGATAATGATTGACCCAGTAACTGCTTGAGAGAGTTGGACAGCTCTACGTCTTTGGGTTGTGACAGATTGCCACTTACGAGAGCTGAGAGAGGTGGTTAATGTCTTTGTGAGGCCATTCTCTACCATTTTTGAAAAGTCATGAAGACTGGGGAGGTCCCGCATGAATGCAGAAAGGAAAGTGTTACACCCACTTTCAAAAAAGGCCAGAAGGCCATCTGGGGAACTACTGAGTCATCAGTCATGGTTCAGTGCCTGGGAAAATCATGGAGAAAGCTCTTTCAGGAAACTCTTCTGGACACACACAAAGGAGACGAAGACAATTCTGACAGCATGAATTTACTAAGCATGAATCAAAACACCTCCACAGCCAGGTGGATTGAAAACTGTCTAAATGGCTGTCTCAGAGTATTGTGATCAGAGCAACAAAGTCCTACTGAAGGCCAGTTACTAGTGGTTGCAAGGGTCATTAATCTTTAATATCTTTGTTAATAAGCTAGATGATGAGGTAGAGGGTATCCTCAGGAACTTTACAGTGATAAAACACTGGAAGGATTGATCAGTACAGAAAATTCAATACTCTGCAATTCAGAAGACATTTGACAGCCTAGAGAAATGGACCAACAGGAATCTCAGGAAATTCAACAAAGGGGAATGCAGAGTCCTTCCTACCCCTGGGCAGGAATGACCTCATGCAGCAATTTATGCTGAAGGCCAACTGGGTTTAAAGCAGCTTTGCAAAAAAGAATATGTGTCCTGGTAGACAGCAAGTTGACTATGAGCCTTGTGTCAAAGAAAGTTGACAGCATCCTGGGCTTCATTAGGAATACCATTGCTTTCAGGTCAAGAGTGTGATCCTTTTATATTTCTAGATATTGCATCTAGTTTTGTTCTCCCTGCTCCTTCCAAAACAAGAAAGATACCGATAAACTCAGGTAAGTGTTGGGTAGAACCACCAGATCAGTCAAGACTGAAGAACTTGCTCTTTGAATAGTGGCCAAGGAACTGGGACAGGTTTAGCCTGCAAAAGAGACAGTTGCAGGAGTCCCTAACAACAGCTCTTGGGCACTTGCAGGGTGAAAAACCTGAAGAGTATCTGTGCTAGGTTTGGATGAGGTACTATTATTTTCTTCACAGTAGCTGGTATGGGACTGTATTTTGGATATATGCTGAACACAGTGATGACAGTAGAGAGGTTTTTTGTTATTGCTGAGCAGGGCTTGCACAGAGACAAAGTCTTTTCTGCTTTTTGTTGTAATGGCAAGAAGGCAGGAGATGCATACAGAGTTGGGAGGAGATGTAGCCAGGACAAGTGACTTATACTGACCAAAGGGATACTCTGTATCATACAGCAGAGCACTCAGTATCTAAAGCTGGGAGAAAGAAGAAAAAGGAGGAAACGTTTGGAATTATGGTGTTTGTCGTACGAAATCACCATTACATATGATGGGGCCCTGATTTCCTGAATACTTGCCTGCCCATGGGAAGCAGTGAATTAACTCCTTGTTTTGCTTTGCCTGCATACATGCTTAGCTTTCTCTATTGGATTGTCTTTATCTCAATCCATGAGTATTTAGCTTTTACCATTTTGATTCTCTCCCCAGTCTCAAGGGGGTGCTTGGTTGCTGGCTGGGGTAAAACCATGACAGTAGTGCAGGAGGAAGGGTAAAAAACAATAGGCATAAACTGAGATGCAAAAGGTTCATTTTTGTTTGAGATAAGGAAAAAACTTCTGTCAAGCCATGTGCACATTTCATCTTTGCAGGTTTTCAAGGACTTTATCAAGCCCTGAGCAACGTGGCCTTACTGAAAAGCTGACCCTAAATTGAGCAGGAGTTTGGAGTAGAAACATTTTAAATTCCTTCTAGACTGAATTATTTATGTTTCCATGATTCTGTGAAAGCAGAACTTAACAACTGCAAGCATTTACAGATTTGTATCAGTCTGGACCTAGAAAGCCTTTAACACGTTGTGCAGTTAACTCACAAGAGAAAAATGCAAGTAGGAGTGAGAAGAATGTAGGATGAAAGGCTGTAGCACCTTTTTTACTGTTTTAGTTTTTTTATTCCATTTAAGCGGCTTGGAGAGGATGTATGGTGACAGCAGAATTGTCTGGTAGGTAAGGATTAAAAAAATTAGGCTGAACTTCCACTTCAGTCTTGCAGCCATGAAAGTAAATAATTTTTTTCTGGAAGTACTCTGTGGTCAGTCTTAGCATCCTCAGAAATTCTGGAATGTCTTTACCTCAGAGCCTGGAGAATAGGGATAGGTAGTAAAATAATGATGTAGGGGAAGGAAAAACTATCTCATCAAAGATTGATTTGTCTTCTCCGAAAATATCCGTAGTCTACATTAAACTGCAGAATGCTTTGTCCCAACATTATGATTTTTGACTGTGGGACACTTTTGCAAGCAGACATTTAAGAGTCTGATCTCTTCATGGGGTTCATGGGGCTAGTTAACAAGAACCAAACTGTAAGTTTCATTTATGCAGTTTGAGGAAACAAAAAGAGTAGCACAGAAATACTAGAGTGCATTGCCTGGAAATAGAAGTGTTCTTTATAATTATACAATAGAAGTGTTCTTTAAAATTATACAAGCAAATATAAAGGTGGATGTCAAATAAATGTAAAGAACTTAGAATTAGGAATTGCTCTTAGTATTCTATATCTTCTATGAACTTCTAACTTTAAAAGATCAATTATTTTTTCTTAAATGCATCAGCTTTGAGATCTTACATGTTTTACTCTCCCTTTGTGAATACTGTAAATAATTTGATCCAGGAAAACAGCTGTGTCCATATTTTTATTAACTCCCCAATCTTCATAGGTTTTCTCCTGGCCTTCATAGTTCTTAAGGGTGTCATTCCTGGTAGAGCTTCAAAATATTGATACTTCTTCCCCAGCTTAAAGTTCAATGTCATACAAAAATGTCATCATAAACATGAGCAATCTAGAGAACAAGACTATTTATACAGTTTTTTTTATAAATTTATTCAAAATTAAATAGGTTATTTGCTCTGAAACAACTCAGTATGAGACTGTATTCCCTTGATAAGTAATTTACTGTGAATCATTCATTGACCTACATAATAAGCTCATCTTCATATACAGCAGCTGATTTTCCTTTTCAGAATATATGTGTCAGTTTTCATGATTGACTACAAGAATCAGCATATGGTTAAATCTAAAGAAGATGCTACAAGGTAATCTTCTCTGGAATTGGTTGAAAAAAGTGTTCCTCAAAATGCTTTTCATTGCAAAATACATTCCTTCTAAGCTAAATAGATATTCAATTATTTCATCTTTTAGATGTATTTTATTATATTGTCTGATATCTTCTTAAATCTTCTTATTTCTGAAACTCAATTGTTTAATACTTTTCACTACTCTTACAGAGATGCATAAAATAATAAAAAAATACCAAATTTAATTTTAAAATAAGCCAGGAACAAGTTTCAAAGTTGTTTGGGTTTATTTAAATATTAAATACTTTTAAAAATTATTATTCTGAATCTACATTAGTAAAATTAGGTTGATTTTTTAAGAAGAAAAAAAATTGCATTTTCAAGTTTGGAATAAAAGCATACTTAACACTTGAAATTCCCTTTGAAACTATCATTCCAAAATGTTTTCAGATCTAGTCTAATGGCTGTTAAGTGGGAGTCAAGAATTGCCATGTGATTCATTTACATTTAGGCTCCTTTGTAATCAATTGAAAGAGTGCTATTTATTTATCTATTTTATATATCTAATAGAAAATGAAATTGACTGCTTATCAGAAACGTCTCTTTTTCTTTGTTGACTATAATGAATATGTAGAGTGTTCAACTTAGAGACAGAGGTTTTCACTTGGTCAAATTGATTTGTTGCTGCTTATTCACTATATAATCTTAACAGAATTGCTTCATGTTTCCTTCAGCTAAGGTACAATTTCATTACTGCTTCATTATAATGTTCTTATTTAAAGTATTATGATTTTTGGATGGAAAAGCAGTTAAACTACATCGTTCACTAGACAGAGAAGTTTCCAATCTTTTCAGAAATTTGAGGGGGGATGGAAAACACATTATACATCTAAAAGGTCACCAGGATCTTCAGCCATTAAAATGCAGACCTTGACAAGAGGTAATGTGAGAGAATTCTGAATATGATCTCACTGTGTTCATAGGTGTTTTAAGTCCATGAAATGAAGCTTTTGGCATTTAGCAGTAACTATGGATATAATTTCCTTTATGCATTTTTCATTTATCTAGAATTCTCAGACCTTTGTCCTGCCAAGTCACCTCAGGAATGGATTATTCACATTTTCTAAGAATAACATATTAATTACCCTTACTGGGAACATGTTTTTACCTGAACTGGTCTTATTTCAATTTTTGAAAATTTCCATTTCTCATTTGAATGGTATCCCCTTAAGAATGTCATTAAATCTCTACTTTTAAAACCATGTAAGTTGTGTACTCTTTTTAATGTTGCATAATTTTTTAATTTTAGAAATCAAAATTTTGTAGTACAAGAGATCTATTGTAGCGTTTTTGTGCAATCAGTGGAGAAAAGTAGAGGTCTCCAGAGAAAACTACTTTTTCTGTCCCACCTCATCATTTTAAGTAGAAATTGTCACCTAGAAATACCATTTATTCCTTTGAAAATGACGAAAAATGCATTAAAAGAACTCTCCTTTTCTAAATGAATATCTATTACTTTATATCAGGGAAAGTATTTATTAATATAATTTAATAATCAGACAGCAGATAGAGGTCTCAATTTAGTAGCAGTGAATTGCCTAGGAGCCTTATTGATTATTTGTCATCAACCAGAAGCTGGTTCTGTACAATGAATGCCAACAAATTTTTTTTTTTTTTTTTAAATTATGCCCATTATTCAATTCAATTTTTTGAAATTCAGAGGTGGGGTATTTTATCATCTATTACATAAGTCATCTGGTTTCTTAGTATAAGTAGGGAATTTTGTCCATTTTGTACTGTGCAGTTTTTTATAAAATCATAGAATCACAGAATGGTTTGAGTTGGAAAGAACCTTAAAGATCATCTAGTTCCATCCCCCCACCATGGACAGGGATGTCCTTTACTAGATCAAGTTGCTCACAGCCCCATCTATCTTGGTTTTGATTACTTTATTGATTAGGCAAGAAGTTGTTTCTTATTTTCTTTGGAGAAAACTAAAATCCACCTCTAGGAAAAAGAAAAAGGGGGGGGGAGAATACAAGAATGGCTATACATAAATATAGGTGGGTTTTTTTAAAAGTTAACACGCAAAAAATCCCACCCACTAACAGCAGCTTTTTATTAGGAGTTTCATTACCCAACAGGAGAAACATATTCCTCCTTAAGAGAGGAATAAGGGGAGGAAAACCTGTGAGAATCAGCCCCACAGACCGAGGTTAGTTCAGGAGGGGGAAGATGTGCACCAGGAGCTGGAGCAGAGATTCCCCTCCAGCCTGAGGTGAGGCTTCACTGGGGCAGGTTCCTCCTACAGGCAGTGGAGATGTGTTTCCTACAGCACCTATGGTCTAAGGAACCATGCATGGCAAGGCCAAGCTGGAGGAGGCTCTTGACAAGAACCGCAGCTCATGGAGATGATCCATGGTAAAGCAGAGGAAAGGCATGAAGAGGAAGGAGCGAAAAAGAAGAAACTGTCATGAATTTAAAGTAATCCCCATTCCCCATTTCCTGGTGCCACCTGGAAGGTTAGAGGCAGAGGTAGAGAAGAGGGAAATGAAGCAGTGAGGTTCAGACTGAGGAGCTGAGGTGAAAGATATTGTTTATTTATTTTTTTAAAATTTCTTTCTCACCATCTTAATCCACTTTAAATTAAATTACTCTTCTCCTAGTAGAGTCTGTTTTGTCTAGGGTGGTAACTAGAAACTAACCTTCCCATCTCTTATCTTGAACAATGAGCTTTTCTACCTGATTTTTGTTCCCTGTATGCCATCAGCATTTGTCTGTAATTCTCATGAGATTGAGAATTTCAGCTAAATTTCAAAAATAATAATATAAAACCAGCTCCCAGGGAAAGAACATTTGTTGTAAGGTGAATACAGACAATGGCTAGAAAAAGAAAATTATGTAAATAAGAATATTTAAGGAACTAACTTACCTGTTATTGCCATCACTAATGTAAAAACACACACAGTGCTATTAAGCAATATATTTGGAATTCTCAAGTGTGTTTAGCTGTATTTTTGAAAGCTGCATTAAGGAGAAAACTAAGAAACCACTTTCTAACATTTCTGAGATTTCAGAATCAAACTGTTCCTAACACTAAAGGCTTGCTATATAATTTATGTATACAATAGAAGAAAAAAATCTTGCTATTAAACATTTCTCAGCCTGAGAAAAGTTGTTTCTATTCCTACTTCACCCAGGAAACTCAATAAAGAATCTTCACCTTAGAATATAACCTGGGAGAAAGAAAAATCTTATTTTTCCCTGAAGTTTTGGTGTCTGTATTGTAATTAATCCAAACTAATTTTAGCTATACAAAGAACTATGCAGTAAGTTCAAATACATTGCAGTAGCTAGTGAAGAAAGATAAGCATCTTCAGAGGACAGTATAAAACATTTATCTTGGCTTAGCGTAAATTGTCTGAATGAGATACTTATCTGTCATGCCTTTCATTATGGAATGACTGAGATACACGGGCTATCTGCTTTTAAGATGTATAGAGGCAGCACAGCTGAAATGTTAGCCTGTAGCTCTCACAGACATGACACATTTCTTAACTCACTCAGAGGTTAAGTGCAATAGATTTGGTAATGACAAAGGTTTCTGCAGTTTGTTGTAATAGGTATATCCCATCCCTTGAGTTGAAAGAATTACTGTTTTCCCTTGCCCATTCAGTCTTTTTGCTTTCCCACTCAGTCTTTTCCCTCATTTTTCTGGTGTGACTAGAGTATGAGTTCATGGCTGTTTTATGGCAATCATTTCCAGAAGAACTGCTAATGTTTTGAACATTTTCTTAACTCCAAATATCTTTCCTTTATTTATCATGCAGCTCCAGCTGTCAGTGTGTTACAATGAGCACTTCCTATTATTATACCAAGCTCCTTTGTCTGCAAAATACAGCTTTTAAAAACCAAGTAACTAATACTGCATAGGTGATTACGGGAGCCATTGTGATCACATATGAACAGAGTAGGAACAGCTGGTCAAATAATGTAGATCATAATATACAAATATCCTCACTAATACACAGCAGGGAGTTAATTGTGCTATGTGAACCATTATTGTCCATTGTTCCTGATTATACAGACTGCAACTAGCAATCAAAAAAAGTCTGTGAATTCTGGATATTTTTTGACGTTAGTATGAATAATTGTTCGCCTAAAATTTGTTCATAGGATGTCAGTCATAATTCACCATTATCTCTTTTTCTTTATTATCTTATTTAGTATAGTGCAATCTGAGGGTGAAAACAATATATATATGATGAGCAATCATACACTAAAAATAACAAACAGTGACTAATAAATGTAGGCAGCTGTGAATGGGCCATAGGCAAATACTTGTGAACAACAAATACATTCACAGACTCGGCAATAGTTTGCAAGCAATTCATAGATAGAAAAAAGGAAAAAAAAAAAAAGTAATTAATAGTCTTTATAATAGATAATTTAGTTGGCTATAATTTTTACAATCACCATGGCAGTTCCTAAACATTTTTTTCATTGAGATCTGCATTTTTTTCTTTTTATCTTTCATATATTAGTCCTCTAAGGCTCAGTTGAAAGTCCTTCAGTTTCTAAAGTGACACAAAAAAATCTCATTCCACTTGAAACCTTCATTCCCTCTTGAAGCAATAATTTATTATAATAGTGATTATCTTCATTTTTAAAGGATTACCTTTTATATAATTTAAATATATGAAGTACAGCAACTTGTTCATTTTCCTTTTCAGTGGAAGGCTTACAGACAAGTGAACTAATATCTATGCAAAGTGTTGTGGGTTTTGGGCATTTTTTTTTTCTGGCATTTACTTTCTGCTGTAAAATGGTAAAATTAATGGAATAAGATTAACATACACTCACAGTACTCATTTACCTTCACTTCCTGAGAAGAGCTCCTGATCTTACTTAAAAATGTCAGTTTGTGCTTTGCTAGCAAAATCTCTAATAATACCTTTTTATTTGTTTTACAGATATTCAATTTAAGGAATTAAAAGAAGTGTTTGATGCTATAAATTCAAGAACACATCTAATATCTTTTGTCTTCTGAAAAACAAAGGTAGACATTCCCTATGCATTAAAAGGTGCATGATATAAAAGTGTTGGACTAAAACTGAAATCACTTGCCTATTCCCTAACTAATCATAATACAGAATATATTTTAGAGTAGAAACCAAAAACTTACATCTACAGAAAACTGTATAAGATTTTAATATTCAAAAAAAAAGAGAACCATTTCATGTTTTCATTAAAAACATATTTTTGTAAATACAAATCCATGCCATTGTAAAATCTGAACCAGGAAATTTGATATGTAGAGTCTGTCAAAAAACACATGAAGTCAGTTCATGGACAGCAAGGTGGGAATGATCTCAAGATATTTCATACATTCTACAGATGTACATCTAACTCTGACATGGTCACCACACTCATTTCAAAACAACTGGAAAGACAAAACAGTAAGCATCCAGTGATTTATCTGGCAGACTTCAGGATGAGAGAAATTATCCTCTAAAGCTACTCTATTTCCTCTATTGACTATAGAAGGAATTAGTTGGTTAACTAATCCAGAACTAAATGTCTAGAACAAAGGCAACACTGGTTTTGATAAGGCTATGGAACAAACTGGTAATCCAAGAATTATAATAAAATTCACCAATCCTCTTGCAAAGTTTCATATCTACTCTTGTTCAAATATTCTCTGAAAGGATGCTTGAAGATAAACAGCACACAGTACTAAAAAACTGTATATAACAATACATATAGCAATACTTCATTTAACAACTACAAGAAAAATAGAGTTTAACAATAGCAATACAAATAACCATACATCATTTTCCCAAGAGGAAGAATTAAGGAAGGAATTGACTTCACATACCAAATATATCATCATTAAGAAATTCTGTACTGCTGAGTGGAACATGGTCCAGAAGGCAGATTAAAGCCTGCATGAAGCCGTGAGCTCTCGGCTTATGATATCTTAGCATTCTGTAGCATAGCCTGTAAGGAGAAGTACACATTTGTCATGGCAATTCCTGCAGTTCTGATTCCCTAGATACCCAGTTTAGGGGATCTTTGGCAATTACAGTCTCTACAGTTAGATTTAAGTTCAATGTAAACAAAAAGAGAATCATTGCTTCAGATCATCTTAGAAAGAGTAATAGAAAAGAGAAATTAATACAAAGCTATGTAAAAGTGAGAGGTAACATGGCTGATAACCTTAATTTAATCACTTTTTGCATATGCATGTATATATTTGGATAATTTGGTTTTCTTTTTTCTGTCTATAATCCTTACCTCATGTATTATGAAGTACACTTTTTTAAAGTGTACTTTTTTTTAAAAGAAAAAAAAAGTGTCATTTCAAAAAATAAGATTGGGTTGTTCTGTTCTTTGCCCTTCCTCATTCACTGCACAGAATAGATGGTTCTCACTTAATGTACAGCCATTCAATATTTTTGTTTGATTCTTATTGCTCAAGGTATGGCCTCAAGCCAAATTATTGCACACTTTTTAAGTGCTACTCTGAGGGCACAGTTATTGATTTTGTTATGGACTTTGTTATAGCAATCCCCACTAATGTATGTCAACACTTCACAAACAATTTATCCTCACAACTACTCAGTCAGGAGTTTGGAAGAGAAGGGTAGGTAGTGGTAACAAACAGTGTTCTCACCTTGGTACAAAACTGAAGCATATTGTGTCTATCATTATTTTGCGGTAACCAATATGAAGTATTCAAAGACATATTTTAAAAAAAATCCACTATATAATACTTCATATGTTCAAGCACAGTATCACTCAAGTATCATCTAGTTAGGTGTTTTATTTTTAAAAGTAATGCCATTTTTCAATTCAATTAAAATGACATGTTCAACAAAGTATTTGGATGTTAAAGAGCGTGTTGCTATAGTAGTTGCGAAACATAATTCCAAACCAGAAGAAGCCTAAGAGAGAGCTAAAGACGCGAGAGGGTCAAGTAAAAAACAATAAAGAAGTGAGCAAGATAATCCCTACCTATGCAAAATGGAGAAGAAGCATTAACTAAAACAACTTTAGAGATTACTTTGGCGATGGAGAAGGAGGTGTAAATCTATTCTTGGTGTTCTATGATGCCTTTCCTAAATACATGAGTGTACTAATAATTTGACTAAAACAAGACCTAAGTTGTATTTCCCTTGAAGTTTGTCTCATGCTCTCTACATTACATTATTCTAAGTAGGTATTATTTGTGTTTAAGCAATATGGGGACTATTTAAATAGAACAAAATCAGAAATGAAAATTAGTTTGATACGTTTTATTAAAAGATAACTTCATTTCGAGGAAGACATAAATTTTCACAAATAGCATTGAATTTTGGATGAAAATGCCTTCCACATTAAAATATACTTATAGAATGTTCTTTAATACAGGAAGTGTTGCACAGCACCTTCAAATGATAGAATAAGACTTCATGTCACAAGTAAGTTGTGATTTTAGCTGAGAAGTATTTTTTCTTCCACGGGGAAATGTAGATCAAGCTCAGGTTTGCTTTGGGTATATGAGTTAAATCAAGCTTAGGTTTACTTTTGAGTACTGAAGTAGATTATGGAGAGTAGTATAGACTTGTCATTAGTGGAGCCTAAGATTACCAGTTTCCTTTTTTTAGCATGATGCACCTATGGCTGCCTTCAACATGTACGTTGGTATTGTACTTGAATCCACACCAGATTAACTTCTCACTGATAGCATTCATCCATCAATTTAGCTGTGCACTTAGTATGAGCTAATCACCTCACTGGACTATTTCCATGACTTTGCAGTTCAGAGTTGTGGCTGTAGTTCTTGATTATGTGACCACTCTTCCAAAAATTGACAGCTAACACCAGTATCCAGGTCCAGTTTTAAAACACTGGCTCCATTTTACGTCCAAAACCAAGAAAAAAATAACAAAAATTTCCACACTCATAACCATGATTTGATAATTAAGAACGTTGATCTAATTTTCACAAGGTTTGAAGCTTCACCTAAGTGAAGTGTTTTAAAAAAGGAAAACATGAATAAGAGAATGGAAAAAGTCATAGTACAATATCTAAAATAACTACAGCTAGCTTCTTTTTCTGAAAATGGGGCACCTTCAAGGTTTGGGGAGACTTTTTCACTTTGTCTTGTTGCAATAAATAAAAAACAACAGTAGGGATAATAATAATAATAATAATAATAATAATAATAATAATAATAATAATAAACAATCCAAAGCCTTATCTAAGCAAAAAAATGACCTTGTGTGATCGATGCATTCCACTGAATGGTGCAATGTATTGTTTCTTCCTGCTTCTTTTGTTGGTTATCCTTTTAAGCTTTGCCATGTTCCTTGATACTTTTTGATCTACCTCCTGCTGTTCCAGGTGATTTGCCTCAAGTTCTGCTCTCCAGTCATGCCAAGAGCTGCTCACACTGCTCTCTCTTACGTCTAATCACAGTAGCACTGCTAAGGTCCAGTATGTCACCTATCACCTACAAAAAGTGGTCATTTCTAGTACAGACAATCAAATCCAGTCTACTGTGGATGCAGGATTCTCAAAAAGTTTCTCCTCTCTCCTACGTGGTAAAAACCAATATTCTACAGCTGCTTCTATCTCTTCTTTACACAAAGTGTAATGTCCTCTTCCTGTACTTATAGGTTATAATTTGGAAATTTTAACCATGGGTTTGAGCTTTACTTTAGAATGAACACTTACCCCAGGGAATTACCTGTAGTTTGGTAAACCAAAAAAAGAGTTAAAATAAAAAATCTTGCATTTTTGAGTTTATTTCATGACTATCTTACAAGAATTTTTCTCTTATACATAACAGAACATGATATTGTTTTATTTAGTTCCCCTTCTTCCCATTTTATGTTTACAATATACTTTCCTTTCTTGGAGCTCTTTCTCGTTTTGATTTCCTTGGAAAGGCGGAATGTCAGAGTTTTACTTGCATTTTATTGATTACATACCAAGTGTATGGGTGCTTAATGGATCTTACTCAGTAGGGTCCTTCATTTAAAAGATTGCTGAGAGAAAAATTTCTCACAATACATTGCCTTGCATAAGATGACTTTTCATCTGAGCAGTTTGCACATAAGTCTCTTAGGTGTGTGTGCGAGCATGTAAAATATGAGTAAGACTTTGGTCTTTTCAGTACAGAAAAAAAAACCAAAAAACCCCCTTTATTAAGTTTTGTTTTTCTGATGAAATCTAGCATCACAGCACTAGGATAATACACGAAGCTGTTCAATATAACAAAAATAATTTTTATTAAATTACCTTATTCTTTTAATTGCAAATACAATTTTAAATCTTTCCTATCTGTTTTCAGCAAAATATAAACAGACCCATAGTGCCAGACCACTCCAATATGAAACCTTGTATTTCTTTATTTCTGTTTGTATTTCTTTATTTCTAAGTAGAATGGCAAATACAACCTTTTTTTTTTTTTTTGGTCTTCTTTACTTTGTACTTTTATTACTACAGAGCAAAAAAGAACAATTGTATAACTGTGGAAAAAACAGATCCCACACAAGTATACAGGGAGAGATTTGTATTAAAAAATAATAAAGGACTGGTAAGAAGCCATTTTACCTACGATAAACTGAAAAGACAATTTTAAAACAACACTCCAAATAGTTATTTTACAATGAAAATGTAAAACATATTAATTTTCCCATATTTTCTTCAAACCTAAAAAACCCCCTTGTCCTTTTCATTTAGATTATAGCTGGCTATTACCAAGACAAAACAATTTTTAAGGGTGAAGATTTCACAACACTAAAATAAAGCTGTATCAGGAAACATGGACTCCTCCTTGATCACAGATATCACCATTCTCCATAATAATGATACTACAGTGTAAGAACAATTTGTTGTCTCATACTTATTACAAAATCTACATTGTTAAATCTTTTTCTCTCAAGGAAGTACAAAGTCATTGCATAATTAGCATCATTTTTCTGCAATGCTTCAAATACAAACGCACCATAAGCTGTTTCTATTTGAACAAGATTTTCTTAATTTTTGTATTTGTCAGAAATATAGGTCAAAGATACCTCTTAGTATTTTCAAATAAGAATATGTTCTCAATTCACTTTAATTCATTCTGAGCAATGTGAGTAAAAACATTCAGGTTTTTTGTGTGTCTGTTGTTAGGAGATGAGCATTTGCAGACTGTGTGATGTGGTATTATAGAGATATTTTTGTTGCGATAGCCCAGTAAAGATGAATCCTCAATTCTGATATTTTTCTATTTTCTCTTCAGCTCTGTTTATCTCTTCAGTATGATATTTTCATTTTACCACACTTTTATATAGTAGTTATAATTCTTTTCTCTATTAATACTATTAAAAAAAAATTGTTACATTTTCTCCCACAACAGTAGAGCAATAGCATCTCTTTCTCCATGTATCTTTTAGTGTCTACAGATGTTTTTTTTCAATCCAGATAAAAAATTCTTAATCTAGAGGAACTCATATTTTATGCGTTGACAAGGTGGTGATTTATCTTTCAGTCAGTAAGGTGATGAACACATTACAGAAGTTTATTTTCAGACATTTGGTCCCCAAAGATTTTGGAATGCCATCTTACCCACTAAAAAATTCTATTCAAGCTTCCCACAGAGGTAATTGCTTTCTGAAATTCCTCTATTGTTCCATTATTGTCACTTCAATATTTCCTGCTCAGTGACCCTCCCTCCTCTTCTCTCTCTACTGTGGTTACATATAGTCTCCTGTCAGCATCTGTCCCATGAGAGGTCCAATGTGCGGGGTGCTATTGAGCTCCTGAAACTTTTGGTGTGGAACCTGGTCAGGGGAATCCTGACAGGAGCAGACAGACACAGGGAGGGAGATGGGGTCAGAGACTGCAGACAAAGCTATGGCTCAGGCTTGAAGTTCATCCAGGTGTCAGGCTTAGTCCATTCAGTAGGTTTACATTACATATTAGGAACAAATTTTTTGCTGTGAGACTGGTGCAGCACGACAACAGGTTTCCCAGAAAAGTTGTGGATGCCCAGTCCCTGGAAGTGGTCAAGAGCAGATTGGATAGAGCTTTGAGCAACCTGGCCTAATGAAAGCTGTTCCTGGCCATGTCAGGCAGTTTGGAACAAGGTGATGTTAAGTTCCTTTCCAAACCAAACAATTCTGTGATTCTATGATTACCCCTTGTCCTATTGCAATGGTCCCTGCTCAAAATCTGTCCCCATTTTCCTTATAAGACCTCTTTTAGTATTGAAAGGTCACAATGAGGTCCCCCTGGAGCCTTCTGTTCTCATAAACAACCCCAGCTCTCTCAGACCTTCTTCATAGGAAGATATTACAATACTCTGATTATTTTTGTGACCCTCCTCTAGAACGGCTCTAATAGATTCATGTCTTTCCTGTGCTAAGCTGTACCTCAGAGCTGGTGAAACCCTTCAGGTAGCGTTTCACCACAGAGGAGCAGCAGGGTAGAATCACCTCCCTTGGCTTGCTAGCCATGTGCTTTTGATGCAGATCAGGACGCAATTGTCTCTAAGCCCATATTGCCTGCTCATGTCCAATTTTTCATTCACCTGAACCACTATGTCCTTCTTGGCAAGGATGTGATCCATTCCTTCATTATCCTTCTTATACTGACACTAGGGATTGCCCTGGTCCAGGTGAAGTACCTTGCACTTGGCCTTGTTGAACCTCATGAGGTTCACATGAACTCAATTCTTGAGCTTGTCCAGTCTCTCTGGATGATAATATTAATAATAACAACAATATTGTTTTGTATATGTTATAGTTATAATATAATTGTGACTATTTGGGCCCTCATAGCTTCTGTCCAATTTGGCAAATATCAGCCAAATAATTCAAGTTCTTATGAGAAAAACACAAAGATTCATCTACATGATTTTAATGCACGTATCTACACAACAGTAGTGACTCTAAGGTGTTGCATAACTGGTTTAGTTAATGAGGGCAAACATATCGAAGAAAACCTATAGAGTGTACACCCTATGCAACTATCTTCAGTATGTTCAATAATTCACAGTGAAATCCACTGCAGAATTTCCCACAGACTTATTACAGCAACATTTTGCCCAGTGTGCACATTCTAGTGATCTATCACCTGAATGAACCTCTCAAGCAATTATTTCCACTTTTCCATTTTGATCTTTAAAAAATTATTCAGCTTTAGAATACCTGTTTCCTCTGAAGCAATTTAACAATGTAAAAATGGCTTATGTAAAGACAAAAAACCTGTCTACTTCAGTTGAATAATGATTCTTCTGTGTATCCATCTGTGTCTATCAAAGTAGCTAACAGGCAACATCTTACAGACTAATTCAAATGCAGATTTGTATATCCATTTAGGGTAAAACTGAAAAAAAGGAAGATTTTATGCCAGAAATGTAGACATCTTACTTAAGCAGGTTTGTCCTGTGAAATTATTTATGAAGTATTTGCAGTATATTGGAGATGATACTTTCCTTTGTATTTATAAAATGCATGTCATTAGAAGATGAACTTGCAGATTTTCTGCCTGGCTCCTATTACTTCACTTTGATAACATAATTAATGATACATATGTCAGCAGATATGGCAAATTAGCATAATATGCAGCAATAACGAATCTGAAATATCTTAACAAGGAGGCTTACATTTTTCTGTTATTTCTTATATTGCCTGATTTGATCCCAACCAGTTTGATGTACTTTATTCAATTTTATACAGTTCCTATACTTTCATACAATTTTTTTACACTTTTATACCAGTTTTATACACTTTGTTTAATTTTTAACCAAATATGTAAATTTATAAATGCAATATTTCCCGTGCAATATACTGGAAGAGTTACTATTTTGACAACTGCTTACACTTCTTGAATAACCATTACCTTGAATACTAGTGAGGTATTACATGCTGTTGGCCATCTGGAATGACATGCCATCAAACTGATAAGAACACCAGTTAGGTTTCTAGACACTACAGTCAACCAACAGAAGTAGACATTCACCTCACTTGCAGAAATGCCTGTCTCACAATGAAAAGGAAGTGTGTCATGAAGAGTATTTTTCTAATGATTCATTCATATTATTTTAGTGTACACAAATGAAAGCTCTGTCTAAAAACTCTTACTAGTTCTTTCCTTAATCAAAAAATTGTGTCTTGAGCTCAAAGACAGTTATCAGTCACATTTCATACCTAGCAGTATAGTGGGACTGAATCCACAATTGTTGTAATAGCTACTTTATTGTCTGATCACTTAGAAGAAAAAAAAAGTGATGCTACAATATTTTTTTCCCCTAAATCTACAAAATCATTTACGAAAATGTAAAATGAGGAGTTAAATGAGTCAAATCTGAACTATTTGAAAAGTCAGGAGTAAGAATTAAAATCCTCTGAGCTCCACCAGTAAGAAAGCTACTGATAACATGTTGAGTTACACTTCATCAAATAGCGTTGTATGGAAAGGGTGCTGACTTTTAGACCATCTTTCAAATGGTCATACAGACTAGCCCCAAACAGACTAAATTATAGACATAACTGTAGTGAAAAAAGCTGGAAATAAATTAAGTTAGGTCAGTTTATGTATTAAAAGTTTATACTATCTTTAACAGCAGAAGTTAAACAATTATTATTTAACACACTCACTACAATACCTGTAGGCAAAAAGAGGTTTACTAATAACAGCTTCAGGAAAAATAACCTTATTATCAAGGGTGACTTTATGTGGCATACTAAAATTTTTCTCAGCTATTGGATTAATTTGTAATTAGAATGTGCATTATGGAGGGTGTCTTTCCTGTTAAAAGATACAAGACTTGTACTAATTACATGCAGAGAGGGAATATGTGTTTGTTTTTCTTCAGTATAATTTTAGAATTAGCTATTGATTGCAAAATATCTTATTCCAATAGCAAGTCATCACAGCATCAGCACATTAAGAAAAAATTCTCCTTTCTAATTGCTTGGTTTGTAAAATATGCTGTTCACAAGGAGACTAACAAAAACAGATGTACTTTGTCAGCCAAAGGGGAAATATCTGCATAACAAGTTAGCCCAGGAGAGGCTTACTTTAGCATAGAAATGCAATCACTGATGTACATTATCATTCTTCATCACTCTGTTCTCTGCTTAGTGTTTTTGCTTTCATCTTCCAAAATCGTTCGTGCAACTAACATTGGTATGTAGCATTTATAAAACACATGACATTTGAAATACTTAATGGATCACCCAAATGAGAGATGAGGGGGTTGATATATGCTTTTTGAAGCAGACCTTTACACCTGGGATTTGCCCACCAAAATGTGGAGGCATGTCCGGAGCAGCATAAGCAGATGTAGAAGTCAGCTTTCATCTCTCCAGATGAATTACAAGCAAGGACAGGGAAGATACTCAATAAAGTGCCACAGAGGCTTTTACAGCCTGCCCATGAAGGCAACAGTAACTCAGGTTCTTGTTAATAGATCCCTTGGGGTGTATTGAAGTGAAACGACACTGAATGATCAGTGTATATACATNTATATATGTAGGGTGCTTTTTTAGAATAGTTTGGTTGCAATGGAAAGGCGGTATGTAGCCATTCTGGTTATTACCTATAGAAATATAGCAATACAAAAGCATAAAAAGGACACTTCCAAAAATAAGGAAAAGAAAGAAAGGAAAGAAAGGAAAGAAAGGAAAGAAAGGAAAGAAAGGAAAGAAAGGAAAGAAAGGAAAGAAAGAAAGGAAGAAAGGATGGAAGAAAGGATAAGAGTAGAAAAATATCATCGTTCATGGATCCAAGCCCAAGGTTTGACTGTTGCAATTTCAGTGCCCATTGGTTGAAGTGATGGTTGCAGTCTTGATCTGTTACATATGTATGTATGTAAGGAACATGAAGAATATTTAAAGGAAAGAAAATTGTGACTGCAGAGTACTTTTAGACTATTTCAGTTAGGATAATGAAGTTCTATTGGTTCCTTTGCTCTCCTTCTCCCATTCCTTCTCCACCTCTACTCTCTTTCTCATCTCCCTTCCTCTATACTCTTCACGTCTCCTTTTTCCCTTCTCTCTCTCCCTTGAATTATAAAAGTAACAATACATCTGGACAAGTACAAAATTGAGGCCAAAGTCCTCTGGATAAAATACTTTTTGAACATTTAATTTTTATGTTTCTTGAGTTTGAAGATGACAGTTGAAGCAACATGTAACACTTGAAATTTTTTTAGATTATTTATATAATTTTACATAACTCATATATTTTAGCAGAGATGAAAAAGGGAGAATGAGACAGAAGAGAGGTTGAGAAAATTAAAACAAAGCAGCATTTCTGAAGAAATGCATGTTTGCATTTCCATAAATTCTTGGTGTGGCACAATTTTTCTCAGAAAGGAAGAATTCCTGCTCATGAGGAGCAGCTAAGGGAGCTGGGATTATTTAGTCTGGAGAAAGAAAGGCTCATGGGGACCTTATTGCTCTATATCTTAAAGAGGTGGTAGAGAAGTGGAGGTCAGTCTCTCCCAAGTAACAAGCAATAGCACAAAAGAAAACAGCTTCAAGTTGTGCTAGGAGAGGCCTAAATTGGATATCAGGGAAATTTTATTCACTGAAAGAGTCATCATGCACAGGAACAAGCTGTCCAGGGAAGTTGTTAAGCCACCATCCCTGGAGGCATTTGAAAAATAGATGTGATGCCTAGGGATGTGGTTTAGTAGTGAACTTGGCAATATTAAGTTAATGGATGGAGACTTCACGATATTAAGAAGCATCTCCAACTGACATTAATCCACAAGTTCTGAAACAATATGAAATTTTCATTTTAGTTTTTAAAATGATTGCAGCCTGTCGGAGAGTGATGGGATCCATTTGTACAAAAAGCCCAAGAGAATCTTCAGCAGTAGGTTGGCTGGTTTGCTGAGATGGGCTCTAGAATGAAGGACTCAGAGGATGGGGCGATGGGGCCCAAACAGCAATTTTTAAAAGTATGAAAGGACCATAATGAATTTCTGATTTTTTCTAGAGCAATAAATAGCAAAATTTACCTTAGTTAGCCATCTTAGTTGGTGAATATTTCTCTAAAATAGGATCTGCTCATATTAACTGCATTTAAGTTCTAATTAACTGCATTTCTATCTACTTTGTTGAATATATAAGCTTTGCTGTGTGTTGGTTCATTTCTTTACAAGAAACAGCGAAAATTCATACTCTAATACAAAAGCAGTCGTTGCTAAATGTATGCTGATAACCATCTTGTTTTAGACTATAAAGCCTAGCAGTCAGCTACCTGCCTGTATTTAGCTGTTTTCTCTTCGAAAAATTTTTGAAAATATGTTAGAAGAGTTATGAAGCATATAATGCGCAATTCTTCCTCACTTCCCATGACTCTTAATTTTTAACCTTGCATAACAATTGTTAACATAAGGGTATTGGTGGGAGACTAAATATATTTATATCATCTCCCTCTTCAAATTTCTGCCAATATTTCTATTCCTGTTTTTTTCTGTTGCTCTTTCCAGGAGTCTTATTTATTGTCTCTAACTTATTTCATTTGCCTTCATCTCTAAATGCCCTACCGTGTTGATATTTCCTATAATTTCCATGTACCCTTTCTCACTTCTATCTCACTGTTAACAAATGTGCCAGCCTACAGTAGTTTCAGAAATCTGTAATAATTTTGAATATTTTGCATATTTTGTTCCCCAAATCTTCATTTAGGTCACGCAAATTAATCCCTTATTTGGGGAATATAAGTCAGAAGTTTAGGTGTCTTGGGATTTCTCTTTAATGAATAGGAAAAATGCATGTCTAGCCTACATGAAAAGAGGATCAATTTCTGTTGTTCTGATGCCTTTGCAGTATGGGAAATGTGGCAAGATTTTTATCTTAAAGAACAGAGATTAATGTTTTGATTTGCATGGGAAGATCAATGTGTTTTGTACGTTTTATCCAAATATTTGATTTAGTAAATTAACAGAATTGAAATTAGGGTATTAAAGATTGATTCTTATTTTGCTTTATACAAATCACCTTTGAAATCTGAAAGAAATGAAGAAAGAATACACCAGTGATAAACATGTAATTAAAATTATTATTTGTTGTAATACTAGGCAATCATTTCAATGTAGAATTGAACATGTGCATATAGTTAATCTCTTCAGGTTTATGTAGTAAAAAACCCCTCAATGCCACTGTATTTGTACTATTCTACTGTGATTTTTGCTCACAGAAGCCTTAATCCAATGACAAGTTTGATAGAAGTGTTCCTGTGACTTCAAAGGACTGGCTCAAAGGGAGAGAAAAAATCAAGCTGAAAATTCTGTGAATAAAAATGCATTATCTTCTCAACATGACCAGCATGAATGTGTCACAGAGAGAGATCATGAATAACTTATGATTCACTGGAAGCAGGAAGAGCAGACTTTGAACTCTAGTAATTGCATTTTGTAAAAGTTTGCACTTAGCAGCTATTAAACTTTCAATTGCTGATTTACCTTTCAGGTGTTATTAGATGTGTGAAGATTCACCATTCTTCAAGTAACAGAAAAAAAGCATCAGACTATAACACTTAAGGCATGTACATTTCTATAATGCATTATAGTGAGGTATATATGTAGAAAAGCAGTAATGTGGAATAAGTTGTTGTAAATGAGTGGAGGGGGAAGAAAAACATATGCAAAAGTTACATATATTTTTCAGAATTTCTTCAAAAGAAGAGAGGGTTAGAAAAACATTTTGCCTGTTGTACACTTCTTTTCAGTTTTCTAATAAGTTGAAATAAAATGAAAATAGCCTTCTGCCTTTGAAGAGAAAGGGAAATAAAAGAAAGAAATATATCAGGAAATGAAACCATGGAAAATCATACGTAAATATCAGACGTATCTGCTTTGAATGTTAGATCTTTATGTTAGAAGATCAAAGTTGATACTTAATTTGCTCCATATTGTTATCTCAACATTAATTAAATAAATTACTAAGTTCTTCCCTCAGTTCTATAAATATATTTAGCAAAATAACATCATAACAATGTTCACATAGACTATTGTGGACTATGAGACGGTTAAAATACTTGTGTAGATACTTCAATGAAATGAAAATATTTTTTCCTATAACAGTACATATTTGAGTGTTTCTTTTAAAAATATTTTAAAGTCCTTTGAGGGGGAAAAAAAAAAAAAAAAGTAGCAGTCTCCACACAAATCAAGTTCTTTTTCCTTCTGTATGAGCTTTTTACCCTTATTTATAAAAAAAAAAAAACCACTCCAACCAAGGAAACTTTCTTTCTCAGGAGGCAGAAGACAGTGAAAGGAGAGAAGGGAGAGAGGAAAAAAGAAAGTAAGTGGAATGGTAGGGGAAAGGAAAATAAAAATACTGAATTTTCAGGCTTCCCTGAGGCACATGAGCCAAGTACATCTTTACTTCAGAGAAGTTCTTACTGAAAATTTTTAACACAAAACCATCTTCATCATAGGCGTGACTGTTTAGTTATCTCTTAAGTTTGGATCCTCATCCCAGTTTGGATCCCTAGGACTGTAAGGAAATAATTGTCAGCCTGGCAAAGAGTCTGTTTGGATCTCAGCACACAAATAAGTATATTATGATTTTTATGTGCAAGCCCTTGACACCTGCTTCTTTTCTGCTGTGAGTGATTGATATTTTATGCACAATGTGAACCTCTATATCATACACAGCTTTATGCTGTCTGTAAAGTGCCCACTGGTATCACTGCTAAGAGCTCTGTGTATTAAATGGATGAAGAATGTGCAGCTGAGCACCTGAAAAATAAATAGCAATAGTTAAATTCACTGATAACCTCTTGACACAGAGTTATTATAAACCATTTCTTGAGGTAGTTATTGAAATCCATAGAAAAGATTTCCATTCAATATCAGTGCACATATATTTATCTTTTCTTTACACCCCACCCCCCCCCTTATTTCAAGCTTACTTAATAAACTATCCCCTTTTTTTTGGTGCAAAATTTTAAAAAATGTAAAATTTTATTGAACTTAATAGATAAAAAATCCAAATCAACAGCATATTTTATTAGTATATTCACAGCTGGACTGAAAATATCCACTACTGCAATGGTCATTTGAAGTTTTAGGTAAATACAGCTTTGGTGCAACAATGCTTGCAGGTTTCTGACTTTCAAACAAAACCCAAAAATGAAGGATGCGCTACCTAAGTACCTCAATCTCATAACGACCCTTATGTTAAGCAGGACACAGCCTAAAGCAAGCTACTTGAAACTCTACAAGAAAACACACAACTATATACAATGTCTGTTTTGTCAGAGGAGAAACCAGCCTAATTCAAAATCTTCCTCTCTCCAACTGCTGTAAAAATTGATGCTGAGAGAAAAGAATAAACATCAATAACAAGACCTGAGTTTTGTTTTCTTCAGTGTTTTTTGGAGCCCTCAGTGTATTTCTCTTCTATTGTTTGTCCCAGTTTCACCTTGACCAAACCTCAGCAGAAAAAAATATGTCAAAGTGTTCCATAGATGACCTTTACTTGTTATTTCATAGAATCATTTAATTTTTCTGGCTTTAACCTGCTTCCTACTACTTTCAGGTAGTGTTTAACAATTCTTCTTATATTTGAAAAGACTGATTCCACCCCCTCCCTCCCCCCTGGAAAAAAAGTGATGATGATGTTTTTTATATATCACAATTACTTTTCCCTTATTTTGCCTCCTTACCAGACGAGCTTATTTATTCACCCCTGTGGAATCATCTATTTAATTTTCCTCAGCCTCCTAAAGTTCTAGTAGATCTTTTTTGAGGCATAAGTGCTATATCAGCATATATTATTTGATATCGAGGCTAATTTAGATGATAAAGAAATGATAACTGTATTGGTGGACTCATGGAGTTTTTCAGTTCTAAGGTCTACAAGGACATTATGACCAGCTTCTGAATACATTAATCTCAATCTTAGCCAAAATTATTTAGGTTTAAAGGGATCCATGAGAAAGTATGCCACCAGATTCATCTGTTGGAGTGATTTGATCTGCTTAGGGTAAAATTTGTAAGGTCCTGTATCTGCTCCTTCTAAGTGAGTACTGCATATAGCCCTGTAGCCTAGGAAATATGGTGCTGTTATTGCTTGTAAGAGACTTTATGCTGAGATAACCACAGAGGCCTCAAGATTTATAGGATTTATCTGAGCTTGACCTACCTGGAACTTTATTAGGCATCTTTAATTATAACAGCAGTTATCAGATGGCTAATAGTTACTTAGTGTAACTAAAATGTCCCTAATAGTGCTGAAAACCTATTTGTTTTAGCTTTTGCTTAACTGTGTACAAGAGAATATTTATGAAAATATTAGGCTAGTAATATAGGTAGCCACCATTGCTGAAAGCTTTAAAGGGCTTGTTTAATTTTCCTTGGTTACCTAACATGCCATTTAGGCTGAAGTAGATGCATTTTTAGATTCTTCTCTTGTATTTAATATTAATAAACAGCTTTATGAATGTCTCAGTTTGGAAAGATAGGTGTCTGCCAGGGAAAGTTGGAGCCTCCCTTGGAACGGGGATTGTATACCTCCTCCCTCTCTCAAATTATTATAATTTTGAAATTAAGGGGCTTTCAGGCCAAGATATGGGAGTAGGTATAACAGTTCTTTACTAGGAATATTAATAATAAAAATGTAGGAGTACAAAAATGCAAACAAACAAAAAAGAAAACACTGATAGAGTCAGAATACAATGTGACACCCTGTTGGTCCGGGTGTTGGCAGCAGTCTGATTTAGTCTTCCTGGAGTGACAGATGTGGTTCTGTTGGAGTAGAGATAATCCTGTAGAAGAGTAGTTTTCTCTGAAGGTCAAGTGATGGTGAGATGGGTCCAGTCTTCCTCTGGGAATCCACTGGAAACAGACTGTCCTGGTGTTCTGAATATCAGGCTTTATCCAGGTAGGAATGCTTGGGTCCTCCCACTGGGTGGAGCATCTCACAATGGGATGATGTATTTTTATCAGTCATGTGGTGAGCCTTAATGGCCCATTAACAGAAGATATCCACCTGGAGGGGGGGATGGGTTGTGGAAGAGNCTTCCTCTGGGAATCCACTGGAAACAGACTGTCCTGGTGTTCTGAATATCAGGCTTTATCCAGGTAGGAATGCTTGGGTCCTCCCACTGGGTGGAGCATCTCACAATGGGATGATGTATTTTTATCAGTCATGTGGTGAGCCTTAATGGCCCATTAACAGAAGATATCCACCTGGAGGGGGGGATGGGTTGTGGAAGAGATAACAAACATTGCCCCACCTGGTTTTAACAGCTGGCCCATTAACAGAAGACACCTGCTCTCTCCCCGTCAGAGTTATGAGGAATGGATCACAGAAGAGAAAAAGAAAACACCTCCCCAACTGTTTTCAATAGATAACAATAGAATACATATTTTTACATTGTTGCATCTTGAATTGCAATCTAAGACCGTGATTTAGAACATGCATATATACTATTTCTAGGAATAAACCACCTTACTGTCTTGCATCTTTGCGATGTTATCCAAAATATGGTAATTTGCAGTAGAGGAAAATCTGTTAAAAAACTGAAAAAATAGAAAGCAGAGACTTGGAGAAATATGACCAGCTTCCAGCTGCTTTTCAAGCTAAACTATCTGAAATTCAATATATCTAATAATTTCAAATATCCTCTTTTTTATTAAATTGCCTTCAAAGAGAGATAATTGGCACTCTTCTCAGCATGACTCAAAGGAAGCATTCCTAGAAAACAAGGTAGGCTTCCACTCTTTTGGTGGTTTATTGCTCAATAAAGCATGAAGATACTTATTTAAGTAGAAGTCAATAGATTGGCATGATTGTTCCTATTCCTGAACAAGATAAATCTGTGTATGAAAAGCAGTGAATTTACCTTCTTTACAGACTCTGCTTCTAGACCAATACCTTTGTTTCCCATGTTGAAAAAGCTCAGTAGTTTGTTTCCTTCCTAGCTGATGGTGTGGTAAATAAATTAACATCTAATTAACTTGCAAATTATTTTCACCTAAGAAACTTTATTTGGATTAAGTACTAAAGATGTATTGAAGATAAACTGAGACAACTATGCAATCCACAGGCAGCCATCCCTTTCCTGAACATATTAAGGTCCACCTAACTGTTTTTGTTAAAATCTGTGAAAGAATCCTGTAAGAAATATTTAAGAAATACAGATTAATTAAATCTTGATGAACTGCTGAGAAATAATGCTAGAATTAATATGTGGAAAAGCAAGATATTAGACCACCTGATACTTTTCTTTCTGATGCTTTTAAATAATCCTAGAGACAAAAAAGGTTCTTGCTATTTTGTTATGATCATTGAATTCTGATGTCAAAATAATAGCAGGTTAATTTTTTC
The DNA here is from genome assembly GCA_013400075.1 of Hippolais icterina. Lineage (NCBI taxonomy): Eukaryota > Metazoa > Chordata > Aves > Passeriformes > Sylviidae > Hippolais > Hippolais icterina. The sequence continues at coordinate 173,287 of VWYN01003340.1, forward strand.
AGGTTTGTTTTTTTTTTGCTAAAAGCACCTTAGTTAGATGGTTTTTGTGAAACCATAAAAAGCACTTAAATATTCAGACTCAAATCCATATAATTATATGAATTGAGCTGATACATTCACTCATATAAAAAAAGGATAAAAAATCAAATACACAAGTAATTATGTATCTTGCTTTACATATATTATTGGCATATCATGTGCTTCAGTAATGAATAATTACAAAAAAGTAGTCATACATTAACTAATCAAAATCAAGATTGAAACAATTTAATTCAAATATCCTTGAATGCCAGTGGTGTAGCACATTTTCCTATTCATTTGAGACCTAACAGCAAAGATCTAATGACCTTTGACGTTTATCTTGTGAAGGTTAGCAATACAGACAAAACGGTAAGTTTTACTTTAAAAAGGAAGATGTCTGAACTTCTTTATAGAATTTCAGGCAACCAATTTAATACCAAATTATTTTTCACTTTCTGTTCACCTGTTCTCCGTGGAAGAGATAACTTACTGAGGCAGAAGTCAAGAGGAAAAAAGAGGAAATGAAGTAAAAAAGGAATTAATTGGTATGTAGATAATGAAACAAGACCCAATAATGCATTTTTTGGATAAGGGCAATAAGACAAACTGTGGCTGAAAGAAGAAACTCATAATGAAAATACTGAATAGAAATCTTATTCAGTTATAAAGATGTATTTTAGCCTCACAAAAAAAGAAGCTTATTTAATTCAGCTCTGTTAAATCTTAATTCAAATTCACTTTGAGTGTCTTTCTGCTTTATCACCATGCAATTTGGTATGTATGTCTCAATAATTCTCCTGAAGTTATTTCTAGATTCATATAGATCAAAAATTAAAGGTTAAAGTTTAAGGCTTTCTTTCACATATTCTCTTTCTTGAGTTTTGCTTATTACTCACTGCTTCTCATCAAACATAGAGTTTTCTTTCCAACTATCTTGATGCTAAATAAAGAAGCATAAGCATTTTAAAGTGTGATTCAGTCAACCAGTTTTAGACACCTGCATTAAGAAGAAACAAACCTTTGCATATAGGTCTTTTTCTTATCCTTACATTTACTAATGCCTTTGTATTTAAAAACAGGTAAATATAACTAAAATTCAGAGTATATACTGTATGAAGCATAAATTTAATTAATTCTTATTTATTCTTTATGTATTTTTTTTAATTGTATTTTATCTTAGAATCATCTTTAAATTTCAAGAAAATACTGCTCAAAAAGAAAAAAATAGAGAATGGAAGAAGTAGAGAGAGAGTGGTGTATACAGTCTGTGCTGGGATGGAAAAATCTGTTTAAATCAAAGAGGCTATTCAAAGGAGATTTGACTTTCAAAAGACAGTGAAATTAATCCAGAAAGGACTTTACTACCTGAATTTATATGTCTGCCTCTTTATGCTCTTAATTTCTCAAGTCCTTGTTCAGTTGTTGCCCAAGCAAAGAACCTTAATTATCCACTTTTCTTGTCAAAGAATTTTTTTCCCAGTTGTGAGAGACTGGGCTGCAAATGTAAACTATTTGCCCATTTGTCAGGTACCAAGTTTACACACACACGTGCTCGCACACACACACAGGGACACAGGAAGATGTGAGTTTTGGGGGGTGTAATGGCTAGCTTGCATAAGACAGAGGACAGGACATGAATTGTCACTGCCTGGAGACTACAAGAGCATATAGTGCTAATTTCCCTCCTTTACACAACTGCTTAGTTATAAAAATACCCTTTCCTGTCTCAGGGGAAGGTCTGATGGGTCTTACCTGGCTCAACTGTGCTGACAGAGGAAGAAGCTGTTATGCCTTTTAGAGGGTGTCATAAACCATCAAAGTCTCCCAAAGTGCCCCCAGACTCACTCCCAAGACTTTCCACCAGAGGACTGAAAGCTCCACCGTTGTCCAGGGGAGGTACCTGAGCATTCCTACCAAGCCTCAATGTATTTCATACATTGGACTTTGTGTTTTGTGAGCTGCTTCTCCCACCTCCAAGGGACCATGGTTTTGACCAAGGAGCATCTAAGCTGCAACAATCAAGTCTAATCTCTGTGGGTGGTGATTATGAATCTTTCTACTCTTAACCATTCTCTCTCTTTCTTTCCCTTATATGTTTTCTTAAGTTCTATTTTTATGCTTTCACATTTATGTATTACTATTGCTAATAATAACCCCAATGGCTGCATATCTGCTTTCCATTGCAACTGAATTGTTTTAAAATAAACCTATATATATATATATAT